>JARHVA010006635.1:380000-550000 GCA_037957365.1 Torreya grandis
TTGAGAAGTGACTAGGTGGACTAGGAGGAACATGACATTTAGAAGGTTGGATATAAGACTAATACACTTCATGATAATCATGGTTAATAAATTTTTCATATTCATAGGGAATGGAACAAGCTTAAAAATTATCACCAACTTGTGTAAAATAGTGCTCAATACCAAAATTAACAATAAAACTTCATTGAAAGGAAGAACACAAAGTAAAATGTTATGAAAAATATTCAAAGGATAACCTAGGCTACTTGACCAGCTGATATATCTTTGGAGTCACCATTGATGCTTAGATAGATGCCTCTAAAGGCTGATTATTGAGAAACAACACCAAAAATCTCTCAACTTCTTAGACCAATAGTCCCACAAGGCATGCCAAAAACTATTGTTACTTGGATTTACACCCTTTGAGGAGATGGAAAAGCTATCCTCATCCAAGTGGCACAATGGAAACACCTCTAGTCTTTTAGGTAGCCTAAGTATGAGGTTAATCTCTAGATAAGGCTCCCTCCCTTGATGTACCACTTTGGATCACAACTACACTTAATTTTGGGGGATGAAAAGGGAAAGAGATAACTGGAAGAAAACTATTCTAAGGGAGGTGATACACCAAATAACATGATGACTTCCAACCAATAGCATGTTACTCATGAGAACAAAGGATAAACTAAACATACACTTCTCTAATATATATCTTCTCACATCAATGTTACATTATGAGGTTATGGATGAATGACTTAGGCTAAGAGGACTAAATAAGAGGAATTTAATGGAACTAGTGGATATAATAACTCAATCAAAACTAGATATCTCCTAGAACACTTCATATGCCCTGAAAGAAGAGGCTATAAATAGGTAGAAGAATGAAACAACATGCTAAGGAATTCATAGTTTTCACTAAGCAAGATTCATCATCAAATTTAACACACTATGAATAGTCATGGAAGAGGTAAAAATCAATAGTATTATTGATATAATGGTATGAATTTGATCAGGGCTTTACCATAATCAGGTGGAGCATAAAGTATAATGGCTAAAATGGCTAGTTCTTATAGAACCTAAGAGAGAGAAGAGAAGAGAGAAGTTAAAGGGTCAAAAGGACACCTTTAAAACTAAGAGAAGTAGTTAATTATGCATGAGAAGAGGATATGGGATGAACCATGTAAATTCAAGAATCCCAAGAGTCTATTCAAGTAATTAAACTCTTACAAAGTGGCATAAAACTCCTCATTCTAGCTAAAAAAATTACATTCCTAATTGGAATTGTTTGAACTCCTCATAATTGGCTAGGACTAGGTTCAATTATTTTAAATAATTGGAAGGGTCTTATAAATTCCTCTCCATGCATTGGTTGTATGCCTGGTCATCTAGAATCATCTAAAAAGGAGCTATCAACATTTGCAGTCTAGAAAACTCTTACTCCATGCACCCTGAACACTTGGCCTCAAATTTAGATTCAATTTCTCATGTCAATCCATGAGAGGAAATTAATGACACCTTTAAATACCCTCCATGGCCTTATGATCATTAGGGACACTTGCAATTTATCTCACTTGAAGTTTTCCACCCTTTTCACTACCTTGTCCAGTAGGCCAGTTTTGAATGGCTAAGATGAGAGATATTATTTACACACTTAGATTTTTTTTATAAGGCTTTAAATTAACATGGGGAGTTATCAAAATTCTAAATATTCCTCCTAAATTTGGTTTCATCATTAGACTCCTTCTAGAACATATGAAACATAAAAATTGATCAAAAATACCCTATTTCTCACCCAATCCATATAGTTCTGTATAGAAAAAAAGAATTGGGAGTAGATTGAGTGAGTAATTTGAAATTTACAATAGGTTTCATCATAAAAATCTGCCACTAGATCAGATATCCAACTCCATTTCTCCACATTGGTAATGACTAAAGGGTTTAGGAGGGTTTTAGGCATGTTTGACCTCTTAAGGTTTATTCATAAAAACATGACATTGAAGTTGTAAAATAATTCCACTAATATGGTTTTTAGGACCCCCACTAACTTTCAAAAACTCCTCTAGCCTCCATGCAATTCCTCATGAAAGATATGAGCACTTGAACCTCTCCTATCGAGCTTGTTTTCCTCTTTTCCTGTAGGTCTAAGTTATTTTTGAGCCAAAAATGGATTTATTAAGGTTTAATTTTTATCTTTGAGGTTTGATAATACTTGTAGTGACCTTATTAAAATATTCCAATATTTTACAAATATCATCTCATGCTATAATTGCAAATGGCCTCTCGTTTGGACTCTAGGCTTCACCATGCCTAGTTAGCTTGACTACACCTTAGAGTTTAAAATGGAATTTTTATGGTTATAATTACATCATAATAGATAAAACACATCTATACTTACCAATTGAACATGATAAAACAATGTGTAAATCACTCCTAGGGTTGAAAATGTCATTGTTCTTTTATTTGATCCTTAGACCAAAATCTTGCCTTTAGGCTTACCTACAACTTTTGCATTCTTGATCACCCTATTTGGTATCCCTATTTTTTTAGGTGTTTTATATGTTAATATTAGTATATTTAAACCTAAAAAACATTCCTAAAGGTTTCACTTAACTCCTAGATCATCTTATCACCTGGTTTCTTCAAACTTTCCAACTTATGTACAAGAGGAAGTATCCTCTGTCTGAGATAAAATAGAGGGTACTTCCCATATTATCCAAAAAAATGATTATTTTAGGGAATTATAATATTTTTTATTACCTATCAAACAAAAAATAAGATATTTGTCATATGCATAGACCCTTCAAAAGAGTGAAAGTCTGAGACAGACTTATTAGAAAAAGGACTATGCAGTGTTCCTTAAAAATGACTGTGTGCTACTTGTTTGAAGACATTTCTTTGATTTTATCAAATTTAAAATGTATATTAAACTTTTCATATTCATGATATATTTTATCCCATATAAATTCAACACCTTGACCTTTCATATAACCTTCACATTCTTGAACCTCTTAAGACTGGGTTTTAACATTGATTATGTTTTGCTTCTAAGGAAAATACTTGTAGGTATATTTTATAGAATTTTAGAACTTCAACCCATGTTTATATTCATAATTGGAAGTTTTCAAGTATAATTGATCAATTATACTCATTTTTATGCTATTACACATCAGTAATACTACTTTCCTATTCCAAACTACAATAGTCACATGATTGTGTTTTTTCCCTTTAAACCCTGCCTATAGGTGTTTATACATATTTGGCTCTTGAATATAGTGCTTTAGATACTTATTTAATGGTTTAAGATTATAAAAAATATATTTTTTGATCTATTTTTCCTCTTTTTTTTAAGCCTATACCCTCTTCTAGGCATATGGTCCCAGTTGATTGTCAACTTACAGTCACCTACAACTGACTGTAGGCAGAATCCTGTAGGTGTCTATGAGTTTAGAAGGTCAAAATTTGTTATTTGAAACATATAAGTAAACCTCCCATAATATTAAAAACTAATAAACGTTATTATTAATTATATATTACAATATAAAATCAACTTTTCACACTTGGACCTTATTTTTTCTAGTTGTAGCTACTCATATGTGTTATTTATATAGACTGAAAGCTACATGGGAAGCAAAAAATATTATATTTTCCTCCTTAAAATACATTTGTGCCATGAATGTTCATTTGAATAATTTTATAACCATCTTCATATGGGTCATATTATAATTTAAAACTTGAGTGGAGAAAAGTCCCTATTTGACTCAGGTCTATAGCTTTTACTGGTTGTTTTCAATGTCTTAATTGGTAAGTTTGAGCCATCTAAAAACTAATATCCATTGATCATCCTCTCTCCAAACTTGGCCTAACTCTTTTTTATGCTAGAGGATTCAAATTACACCTAGATATATGTTCCAAATCTCTATGGTAGACATGTTAGAGGACATTCAAAAACCCTTAGGACCTTTATTTTTTAATTTTAGGCACAAAGGGCCTAAACATAATTATTTAATCCTAGAAGGTATTCTTTAAATCTATTTTCAAACTTAGCCCTTCAAAATGGGAAGTCATGATCTTACTTCAGGTTATGACTTCAATTATAATTTCTCCATATGTTTCAATTTTCTATAATGATCTCTCAAGTTTTTGTCAAGACCACCTATACGTGGTTACTCTGGTGTGTAGGCAGTCAATATGAGTTCTAGGAAGTATGCATGTATTATGGCCTCTTATGAATCTTGAAATATTATCAAAACTTTCCAATGGACTCTTTCAATTTATAAAGACTTTTCATATCTTTAAAACCTCTTTCCAATGTGATGAATCCTATAAAGGCACATATAAGTAAGCATATTCATGGTTGACTGACTGTATCTTCTTGCACATGAATATGATTCCCTAGAGAGATACCTTGGGAAAGGGGATTGGGAGATGAATTTGACCAATATAACATTTAATCATGTAAACCAAAACATATTCACCCTCCAATACCACAATTAAAATAATAAAATCCATTCAAATGGTGAAAAGATTGCTTGTTGATAGAAAAATGTTCCTCCCTGTAACCTAAGTTGATGAGAATATAAAAAATTCATGAAAATTAAAAAAAAGTATACGAATAATTTTATAATGAGATAAAAATCATCTAGAATCAAACTCAACAACTGTTTCATATAGAATTTCTCAAACCAAGGCAAAACCTATAGGGTAATGAAAGAGGACGAAAAAAAGTATAGTCAACTTCATGAGGATATTTCATGAAGAAAAATCCACCATTATTAAAAATAATTAAATTTAAATAAAGGTATCTAAGTGTAATACAATCTCCCAAAATTTTTTGACTTGAAACCTCTTCAGTTGTCTGTATTGAGCAAAAACCTAAAGGCCACTTGTACATGTCTAAGAAAGCAAAGATGGAGTAGAATGGTTTTGCGAAAAAAATGGAATTTATAGATAAAATAAAACATTTTTTATTTATGTGGAGAATATGAAATGAATTTTCATGAGATTTTCCCATGTGGCACTCTTCCTAATGAGTTGTACAAGTGCCATTTTCTTCTTCTTTCTTAAGAAAACTACCTTTTCTTTTGATGAACCTAAATTTTTTTAGTTATTTTAGTTATCTAAGACATATAAGGACACATGGGATGTTACATCACATTTTGAAATCTTAACACTTCCCAATAAATCCATACAAGTCATTAAATGTACCCTTTTCTACCTCAAAATGACCCAAAAATGATATATGGACTAAAATGACTAAGGACCAAGGCTAATATAACATTGAATTACATTAATTAAAGTATAAAACACCTTTTGACATCTATATTAGACCTTTAAATACCTAAAAGTCAAGTTTTTTACATAGGTGTTCCCTACTTTGACCTAAAAGTCATATTTGGTCAACATTACCCTCAATAATACTAGTAGCCCAAAATTTTTTAACATATTCTACTAAAATCTGCTCTCTCCAATATGTTATAATGTCCATCCAAAAACATAAATGTGGCCTCATAGATAAATCATTTTCCACAACATTTATTTTCCCTTTGACATACATAATGTCAAAGTCATAAGTTTGAAGCTTACTCACCCATTTCTCTTGTTTATCATTTAGATGTTTTTAATTTAAGAAGTACTTGAGGCTATTGTGGTCAGTTTTGACAATGAACTTTCCTCCCACTAGATATGGTATAAGTTTGGACAAAGCATACATGATGGACAAAATATCCTTGTCTTATATAGAGTAGCTCCTCTCAGCACCATTGAATTTTCTACCCTCAAATGTATTGGATGCATGTCTTACATCAATAAATCACCTACTCCTTCTCCAAAAGCATCACAATCAAGCTCAAAAGGCCTAGATAAATTTGTAATAACTAAGACTGAGAATGAACTCATAATATTCTTAAATTTATTAAAAAACTATTGTGTTGCACTAGACCAAACAAAATCCCCCTTTTTGGTCAAATATGTGAGTGGGGTGGCTGCTTGTAAAAACCACATAGACCAAAAATGCCTTATATTATGAGAGATTAGTGTGTGGTCGCCATTCTAAAATTGCCTTGATATTTTTTGGATCTATTATATCACCCTTAGAGATGCTTAGAATCTCATCTAAATTGCTCATATGTTATTCCTATGTTTTATTAATTATTAAAATATCATAAAATAAAATCAAAACAAACTTTTGGAGTTGTTTATTGAATACCTTATTCATGCAAGACTAAAAAGTGGTAGGAACATTGGTTAGACCAAGTGGCATGAACAAGAACTCATAGTATCCAAAATGAAACCTAAAATTATTATTCTCCACATCTTCTTCACAAACTCATATTTGGTGGTAGCCTAACCTCAAATCAATTTTGGAGAAGTAACACGCACCATGTAGTTCATCTATATGGTCATTTATCCATGGAATGGGTTATCTATTTTTTATTTTCTTCTTATTTAGAACCCTGTAATCTAAACATATTCACATAGTTCTATCATTTTTCGTTATCAACACTACTAAAGATGCAAAGGGGATCTTACTAGGCCTGATGTGTCCCATGTCAATAAGCTCCTTGATGTCCTTATTTATTTCATCTGTATGCCTCTTCAGATGCCTATAGGGGGTGGTGATAATAGGTTTGGAACCCTTCTCCAACTCAATGACATGCTCCATGCCTCATTTAGGAGGCTTCCAAATAGGTATGCTACCAAAAACTTTATTGCGTTTGGACAAAAAAGTTTGTACCTATAGATGGTAAATTTTATTTTGTTGGTCTTTCATGGATGTCATAATAAGGCTTTTTGCTACCCACTCCACCTAGTCATGTTTGATGATTTTCTCCATTATTTTAAAAGAGAATATACATATTCCACCATTTTACATGCCTCTAAGCATGATCTAGTTTTTTATAGCTTCAAATTTCATTTCCATGGTTTGTAAATTCATGTAAAATTCTCTAGTAGATTGCAACCACTACATTCCAAGAATTGCATCTGTGTCTCTTATGCTTACCACATAAAAGTCATCTTTAAGATCATATTCTCCCAATTGAATACTCATGTTAAGAATCTTCTTGGTGCATGCTAGGGTGAATCCATCTGCTACCATGACCTTAAACCCATCAAGTTATTCTATTTTGATTCTTGTTCTGGCCATAATTCCTTCAACAATGAAATTGTGTGTAGCACCTATGTCAATGCGAGTAACTATTCATTGCCCACATAATTCTCCTTTGACTCTAAAAGAAATAATTCTTTAAAAACTAGAGATTTGGGAAAGTGTGTTTTCACTTTCCTATTCTTCCTCTAATTCATCTAAAGAGCTTTCTTTTTCTTGATCAGATTGTCGATATGATTCTTTAGTAATAGATTCATCTACCAAATAGTACTCAATTTGATCTAATTTGGCTATAGGTGAGCACTTATGATATGTAACCCATGGATCCTTACAAGTGAGTCACAATTTCTTCCTTAAACACTTAACCTTATAGGCTACTTTTTAATTGGATTTGAATCTTTGTGGATGTGTTTCTTTCCCTTGTCTTGTTAGAATCCCTTTGACTAAGATTTGATCCCAAAGATAGAGGACCCCATGTCCCTTGCCTTTTTAATTGATTCATAAAGGGTGGATGGGATAAGAGCATTAATCCAACCTCTCAAGGTGTTAGAGAGTCCATAAAAACAATCATGATCAATTTTATTTATAAAATATCAATCAATAGTATTGACAATCTTTGGAAATCATCAATGTAGGCATCTACTAAACTACATTGCTCAAATGTGCCAACTCTTTGAAGTGCAACTCAAAATATTTCCTATCAAATATATCAATCAACCACTCTATTAATTATTCATAATTATTGATCTGATCATGGCCTAAAGTAACGAAACCATGGTACCACCATTTATGTGCACATCCCTCCAAATAGAGAGTTACATACTTGAATGCATTAATTTCATCCATAGGATCAAGATGAAAATAAGTGTCAAACTTTGACACCCAAGCTCTAGTAGTGATCTTCCCCATACCATCAAAGTATGAGTTAGATAACTTTCCCACATTTTTATATAACTCATTTCTTTGTGATCTTCCACTTGCATTTTTATGAGGTTTATGCCCTTTTTTGAATTTTTTAAGCTAATCATATGACATTGTTGATTGAAGGCTTGCATCTAACATTATCCAATCTTCAAAAACTTTAGATGCCAATTTTGTATAATTGGGATCATTATCCTCTTCAAGAGGATTACCCATCAGAATGAAGGTATGCATGGTAGGTCTCATGTTGACTGAACCCAAAGAGGTTCATGTATGGACAGGTCCATTATTGACTATATGAGATCTCTCTTTTTCATTATGACCATTGTTCTTGAAAAATACCAATATTACCATTGTTTCCATTATTAACATTGTTACCATTGTTGCTTAATCTATTCATCATTTGAGATAGTATTTAAGTAATTTATTATTGAGATTGAGTCATTTATTACTAAGATTAAGCCATGGTATGTGCCAAAGTACTCAAAATATTGTCCAACCTATCTTTTCTTTTAGAGGGGGATCTACTAGCCCTTTCACCTCTTTATCTAATTGGATCAAAAAATTCTTCTTCTAATTGCAATCTCCTTTTCTCTCTTTGTTGATACCTAAATTCCCTGTCACTAGGCAACATCAAAACACAAGACCTACAGGCTAGCAAGATCACCAGTTTTGATACCAATATAATATCCCTTAAGGATATTTACTATAATTTATTTTTTTTGGAATTTTTTTGAATAACTTATAAATATTGTAAACCATACAATAGACACAATAAAAGTATGTAGGAAAGAGGAATTCCACTCTATTATGGATTGAATAATAGAATGAATGCATAGATATTATAGATAATACATGAAATATCATAAGTGCAACAACTTACATATAACTCTTTGTTGTACAATTGTAGTTTCTATATCAAAATACCCCTAATCTAGACATGTTGGATCTATCACCATCGAACCTAATAGATCTAAGAGGGTCTTCATACTCAAAAATCTCTTCTCTCTAAGGGTTTCATCCTTATTACAAGATAAATTTGAACCAAGTACAAACTTATAAAATAAAGGGGAGTTTATAATTTAAAAAATGTCCTTTACAAAGGAAAAGCTCTTTATATATAGATTTTTTTAGGAAAAGAGGAGAGGAGAGAGAATGGAAGGAGAGAGAAGAAATTAACTCATAATATTACCCCATGTGAATGAGTTACCTTGGAATGTAATTTAGTTAAAAGGAAGAGATAAATTTGCCACCCTCCTTTGTCTTTTGTTCTTACCATCCACAAGCTTCTAAAAGTACATCTCCTCACACATGTGTGAGCAAATATAAAATAGTGTTGTCCTTCATGTGCTTTCAAAATAAGTGAGAATATTTCCCCAATTTATCCCCCACCATCCACATGATTCCAAAAGGAAACCTCTCTCACACATGTGAAAGTAAATTTGGAATAGTGTAGTTTTGTCATCTTTTCCCATGTGACCTCAAATATTCCCATACAAGATCTAATCAGCTTTTTGACTCATCCAAAAGGGATTCACAAGCTAGAAACACTATTTACACTTATTAAATTTTCCCACTTTCTCTCACATCAACTTTAGCACATGTGAGCCCTACATGGGCCATGCCACATCATCCACCAACCACCTCATATACTGTATCATCATCTCCATCACCATGAATAGTGATAGTGAATAGTACATGTGAATAGTAACCAGTGAATAATATCCTATGAATAGTGACCCACACACCAATGTTCCTTTATATTACCTAAAATAGCCTATGAGAACCAAGTAGGTTAAATGTCTTATTTCAAAGGTCTACTATAAAGAAGGGGACATTACATCTCTTGTGAAAAATGATAAAGGTTTAAAGATCAAATGTGTGATATCAGATATAGGAGGTGAGTTTTGGTCACATAAGTTTGATAATTTTTGTGAAGAACATGGGATAATAAGACAATATTCTACTACTAAAACACCATAACAAAATGGTGTGGTTGAAAGGAAGAATGGATTGTTGTTGAGATGGGTAGAACCATGATTCAAGATGCAAAATTATCAGATGTCTATTGGGAAGAGGAAGCCAAAACTTCTATTTACATCCTAAATAGGTGTCAAAATAGAGTAAATGGTAATAAGAATCCTTATAAGTTATGTAAGAATAGAGTAGCTAATGTAAAATATTTTAGAGTGTTTGGGAGCAGGTGCTTCATCAAAAGAGATGAAGAGAATCTTGGTAAATTTGATGCAAGATCTGATGAAGGCATATTTTTAAGCTATTCTTCTATTAATACTACCTATAGGTGCTTCAACAAGAGACTTCACAAAATTGTTGAAAGTTCAAATGTAAGGACAGATGAGACAAGTAGAGTTAAGAAGCCAAAAGTATAGGTAATTAATTTAATTAAAAATTCTATTGTAAATAATGATGAACAAACCATTCAAATAGATGATGAAGATGAAGAGGAGGAAGAAAGACAAGACTCTAGAGCTTCATCTAGAAGAATTCATAAAGATCATCCAGTCTCTCAAGTTATTAGAAATGTTAATTCAAGTTACAAACTAGAAGGAGAATGTTGATAAATTAAAATCAACAAGACTTAGCTTTGTTATCCATGATTGAACCCAAAACATTTATGGAAGCTAGAAAAGATGAAATTTGAAATGATACAATGGATAAAAAAATTGATCAAATAGAAAATAATTAAACATGGGACTTAGTTCCTAGGCCAAAAGATAAAAATGTGATAGGTACCAAATGGGTTTTCAAAAACAAGATGAATGAGAAAGGAGAATTCACAAGGAACAAGGCTAGATTGATGTGTAAAGTATATGCTCAAGTTGAAAGAATATATTTTGATGAAAATTTTGCTCATATGGAATGGATGGAAGCAATTAGACTCTTTTGGCATATGCATGTTTCAAAGGTTTTAAGGTATATCAAATGGATGTGAAATCTGCATTCTTGAATGGTAACTTAGAAGAAGTCTACATTGAGTTACTTGAAGGATAATTCATGTCAAGTAATAAATATGTTGTGTGTAAATTGAAGAAGGCTCTATATGGTCTTAAACAAGCTCTTAGAACTTGGTATGAAAGGCTATATAAGTATCTTTTGAGTCAAGGTTTTAAAATGGGGGTAGATAATAGTAATTTTTTGATCCAAAACTCAGAAGTTTTGGTTGATAAATATCACAATAACATATAAATAACACAATAACAATGAATTCTCTGAGAAGAGATGTAGTATTACTCAAAATCGTAATACAGAAATATGCTTATCTCTGGGAAGAGATGTCTATCTTCACATTTCGGGTTACCTCTTCTTTTATACACAATTTGAAAGCAAGGGAAGGATGTGGAAGGTCACCAATCTCGAGGGAGATGAAGTGGTATGACTTCTAATATTTAAAACAATACATAATTCGAGGAATTACTATTTTTAGAAACTTACTATTTTTAGACAGCACTATTAAAATTGAAATTTGAGGCACTTCCGTTGGGTTTTCGGCGGTCAAAATTCATTGAGAAAATCTCAATGCCATTTCATGGCGTTCCCCTCGTTCTTAGCTTTCCAACGGTTCAAACGGCGAGTCAATTGGAGCTACGGTGCAAAAGTTATGGCTCCCGAAAGTTCCGTCATCAATTGGGGTGGAACTGTCACCCGAATTGTCGCCTGAATTGATGCCTGGATCATTCCTCCCTCCTTGAAAAGCAATGTTCCCCATTGCATCAATACTCCCCATCAGGTGTGGTAGTTTTTTTCTTGATTTGATTTTCTGTGAGCCACTCACCTTGATGGCTCAGCTGACCCCTTTCGACCACTCGATAAAGCGGAATAGAACGTCCTCTGGTTGTCTTCATCCAAGTATCCACAATTTGATCTTATTCCACTGGAGAAAAACTCTGTGGATCAAGTTCATCAATGTCGAGTTGTTCTGCTACAACTGAAGTGTCCAAGAGAGGTGGATGATATGGCTTGATGAGCTCCACATTGAATATTGGGTGCAGACCAAGGTAGGCTGGGAGGTTCAACTCACAAGCATTTTCTCCAATGCTTCTGGTGATGGAGTATGGACCATATCGCAGAGGCCAAATTTTATTGTGTGGGCTTGCAAGTCATTCCTTCTGGAGCCACAACTAGACCTTGTCACCCATAGCAAAATGGTGTGCAATCTTATGTTTATCATGGTGTTGCTTGTACTTTTGATTCATCTTCTCCAAGATGTCATGAACTTGTTGCTGGAGGTGTTGCATTTGTTCAATAAACTTTGTAGCTTTTGCTGCCTCAGATCTTCCATGAGGTGTGTATTCCATGGTGGAAAATGGAACTGCTATATCAACTGGTGTCATGGGTTGGAACCCAAAACATACTTGGAATGGACTGTGCTTGGTTGAGCTGTGCAGTGCCCGATTGTATCCATGTTGTATGAAAAGAAGTCCCTCATCCCATGTGCGTGGATGTTTGGAGTGGTACATCCAAATCATGTGAACAATCAAGCGGTTTACCACCTCTGTTTGACCATTAGTCTGTGGATGGAAGGCTGTGGACTTCATCAGCTTAGTATCCATCATCTTCCATAGAGTGGACCAGAAGATGCTCAAGAACCTGCTATCTCGATCTGAGACAATGGACTTGGGAAGACCAAAATGGAGCCATACATGACCAAAATATAGTTGAGCAGTTTCCTCAGCAGATATATTTTTTTACAGGCAATCATGATAGCCATTTTTGAAAAATGATCAGCTACCACAAAAATACAGTCTTTACCATGTTTGGAAGTGGGCAAGCCTGATAGAAAATCCATTGAGACGGATTCCCCAGGCCTGGTTGGTTCTGGAAATGGCATGTATAATCCTTGCTTCTTATTTGTTGGCTTGGCTATCACACATGGGGTGCAGGATTTGAGATATCTTTCTACATCTTTTCGCATATGGGGCCAGTAGAAGTGTTTTTGAAGAACTGCCAATGCTTTCTCAATACCAAAGTGTCCAGCTGTCCTACTGAAGTGTGCTTCCCATATCATCTTTTGTTGCTCTGCAACTGGAACACAGATGTGTCCCATATGACAGAGGACATTATCTTGAAAATAAAAATCAGAGACATGTGTACCTTTTTGAAGTGCTTGATATGTAGCAGCAAAGGTAGGATCTGCTTCATACAGGGTACCCCAAGTGGCAATCTCATGTTCCCACAGGTCCAAAACTGTTGTGAGTGCAGTAATTGGTGGGCAGCTCAGACAATCTATAGCTGTATTTGAGCTCCCCTTTTTGTGTTTGATTATCAAGTGGAATTGTTGAAGATATGTGGCCCACTTCTGATGCCTCTCATTTCGGAGCTTGCTTTGTGTCTGGATGAATTCCAATGGTCTGTGGTCAGTGTGAATGACCGTTTCTTTTCCCAAGATGTAGTGTTTCCATTGTTTGTAGGCTTGCACAATGGCATAGAGCTCCTTATCATATGTTGGATATTTCCTGACTGTATCAGTGAAAGTTTCACTATGATATGCAATAAGATGGCCATGTTGCATGATGACAGCTCCCATGGCATATTCAGACGCATCTGTCATCAACTCAAAAGGATGATGCAAATCTGGCAAGGCAAGAACAGGGGCTGAGCAGAGTCTGTTCTTCAAATTCTCAAATGCCCTTTGCTGTATTTCACCCCACTGAAATGTAGCTTTTGCTCCTCCTTTAGTCACTTGGGTTAGTGACCAAGCAACATGTGAAAATCCAAGAACAAACCTGCGGTAGAAATTTGCAAGACCCAAAAAGCTACGAAGCTCTGTGAGGGTCCTCGATGTGGGCCATTCTCAAATAACCTGAATCTTTTTTGGATCAACATGGACCCCTTCTGCATTCACAACATACCCGAGGTACTGAATTGTTGTCATCCCAAATGTGCATTTGTCAAGATTTGCATATAACTTGTGCTCTTGAAGAGTTTGAAGCACCTTATGAACATGTTGCAAATGTTCTTTCCACGTTCTGCTATAGATGAGTATGTCATCTAAGTAGACAATGACAAACGAGTTGGTGAAGGGTCATAGGATGTCATCCATCATCCTCATGAAGGTTGCAAGTACATTAGTTAAGCCAAAAGGCATAACCAACCATTCAAAGAGCCCCTCCTTAGATTTGAATGCAGTCTTCCAGACATCAGTGGGATCGATGGGAATTTGGTGATAACCAGATTTGAGATCAATTTTGGTGAAGAACTTCACACCACGGAGCTGGTCCAGCAGGTCATCAATCCTGGGGAGAGGATAGCGATTCTTCACAGAGATTTTATTCAGGGCTCGATAGTCGATACAAAGCCTCCATGTTCCATCTTTCTTCGGTGCCAAGACAATTGGGCTACCACAAGGTGAAGAGCTTGGCCTGATGTGACCCTTTTGGATCAATTCTTGAATCTGTCTTTTTATCTCATCATTCTCCAAAACTGATTTGCGATACACAGGATTGTTAGGCAAAGGTGATCCTGGGATCAAATCGATAGAATGCTTTACCTGGCAATGTAGTGGAACTCCTGTAGGTGACTTTAATAAGTCATCATATTCTCCTATGATGCATCCTATCTACTTCTGTTGTTGTGTTGATTGTGTAGTCAGGACTGCAACATCGGCCTTCATTGATTTCTGGGGCTTGACCACCATGAGGACAAATTGCTTTGTTTTCTCCACCAATCTCTTACATTACTTCGCACTGATCAGGGAGACAGATGTGGGAGGTGGTACCTCTGGTACCCTATAGCACCATTTTCCAAGGGTGAGAGTAATCCTTCGGGTTCGTGATTCATAGATTCCATGTCGCTCATACATGAATGGCTGACCAAGGAGTACATCACAAACATCTAGATTGACTACATCACACAAGACTTCATCTTAGAATGGTTTTATGGCATATGAAAGAAGACACTGATGGGTGACACGGAGGTCTCTCCCTGGGCTTAACCATCCAATAATATAGGGCTTTGGATGAGGCTTCACAGATAGATTTAGACTTTTAACACCTTTAGCAGAGATTAAATTCTTTTGACTCCCACTATCAAGAATGAAATGTAAAGGCGTACCTTTTACCCATAGTTTGGAGTGGAACAATCTTTCCTTGTCATCTAGTCTTTCTCCATGGTTCTGTGATGAAGGGACAATGGTGTCCAGCTTAGCATCTACAATTTCTTCTTCGTCCTCTTCGACTGTGGGTTGTGTCTGAGGTAGAGTAGTGGACGTTGAGTTTATGACTCAGAAAGCAATGACTTGATGGCCCGACATTCTTCTTTGGAGTGAGTCCCAGTTTTGTGGTAATCACACCATTTTCCAGCCTTCCCTTTTTGGGATTTCTTATCCTGGAACTCCTTTTCCTTCCAATTTGGGCCTCGTGTTTGACCTTCCTTATCACTTTTCCATTTTGAGGGTTGACTCTTCGTATTCTTTCTGCCATTCTTCTGTTCAATCTTCACTGCAAATTTGTATGCCTCACCAAGGGTTTCCAAATTGAAGAGTTCCATTTCCCCCCGTATGTACCATTGTAGTCCACCACGATATTTGAGATTCTTATGTTTCTCACTTTCTTGAATGCCCAACCTTGCAGACAAAGAATGAAAAGTGTCTGTGTAATCTTGAATAGATTGGTCCTTACCTTGGCGAAGTTGTTGCCACTGTATGTAGAGATCATCATATGCTCCGATGGGATAGTACTCTTCTTTCACTGCTTCTACAAAATCATCCCAGGTAGGTTCCGCCTCAAGGCCAATGTCATCTGTGCTGAACCTCCTTTTGCACACTTCCCACCAATTTTTCACAGGCAATGTTGATTTCAAAAGAGCAAAAGTAATCTTTTCTCCATCGATAAACTTATTTACAGAGAAGTAGGAAGACAGTTGATCTAACAAATTTTCTACTGCATCAAAATTGATTTTACCTTCAAATGTAGGAATATCAAAATTTACCTAGACCTTGAAGGGTGTTGGGGCACTGAAAGGTCGTTCCCTGGATGAGGAGCCAGGAAGTGGAGCCGCGGAGCCAGGATTTCCCATCGAAAGTGTTTGAAGAATTTGGGCAAATTGTTGTAGCATCTGTGCTTGTTGCCATTGGAGGGCCTCATTCACCATTTAGTTAAAAGGATCGGATGTCTCAGTGTCGTCCGCCATTTGAGGTCGTCTGGAGCGAATAGGTGGAAAATTTGGAAGCTCAGTTGTTTCCCACCCAAGCTTCTTATAGCCTGACCTCGTCCTCGGGATCATACACTCTCAAGACAAACCGCTCTAATACCACTGATCCAAAACTCAAAAGTTTTGGTTGATAAATATCACAATAACATATAAATAACACAATAACAATGAATTCTCTGAGAAGAGATGTAGTATTACTCAAAATCACAATACAGAAATATGCTTATCTCTGGGAAGAGATGTCTGTCTTCACATTTCGGTTTACCTCTTCTTTTATACACAATTTGAAAGCAAGGGAAGGATGTGGAAGGTCACCAATCTCGAGGGAGATGAAGTGGTATGACTTCCAATATTTAAAACAATACATAATTCGAGGAATTACTATTTTTAGAAACTTACTATTTTTAGACAACACTATTAAAATTGAAATTTGAGGCACTTCCGTTGGGTTTTAGGGGTTCAAAATTCCTTGAGCAAAGCTTAATTCCATTAAAGATGTTCCTCTCATTCTTATCTTTCCAACGGTTCAAACGGCGAGTCAATTGGAGCTACGGTGCAAAAGTTATGGCTCCCAGAAGTTCCGTCATCAATTGGGGTGGAACTGTCACCCGAATTATCGCCTGAATTGATGCCTAAATCATTCCTCCCTCCTTGAAAAGCAATGGTCCCCATTGTGTCAATACTCCCCATCAGGTGTGGTAGTTGTTTCTTGATTTTATTCTCTGTGAGCCACTCACCTTGATGGCTCAGCTGACCCCTTTTGACCACTCGATAAAGCGGAATAGAACATCCTCTGGTTGTCTTCATCCAAGTATCCACAATCTAATCTTCTTCCACTGGAGCAAAACTCTGTGGATCAAGTTCATCAATGTCAAGTTGTTCTTCTACAACTGAAGTGTCCAAGAGAGGTGGATGATATGGCTTGAGGAACTCCACATTGAATATTGGGTGCAGACCAAGGTAGGCTGGGAGGTTCAACTCACAAGCATTTTCTCCAACTCTTCTGGTGATGGTGTATGGAACATATCACAGAGGCCAAATTTTTCTATGTGGGCCTGTAAGTCATTCCTTCTAGAGCCACAACTAGACCTTGTCACCCACAGCAAAATGGTGTGCAATCCTGTGTTTATCATGGCATTGCTTGTACTTTTGATTCATCTTCTCCAAGATGTCATGAACTTGTTGTTGGAGGTGTTGCATTTGTTCAATAAACTTTGTAGCTTTTGCTGCCTCAGATCTTCCATGAGGTGTGTATTCCATGGTGGAAAATGGAACTTCTATATCAACTGGTGCCATGGGTTGGAACCCAAAACATACTTGGAATGGACTGTGCTTGGTCGAGCTATGCAGTGCCCGATTGTATCCATGTTGTATGAAAAGAAGTCCCTCATCCCATGTGCGTGGATGTTTGGAGTGGTACATCCGAATCATGTGAACAATCAAGTGGTTTACCACCTCTGTTTGACCATCAATCTGTGGATGGAAGGCTGTGGACTTCATCAGCTTAGTATCCATCATCTTCCATAGAGTGGACCAGAAGATACTCAAGAACCTGCTATCTCGATCTGAGACAATGGACTTGGGAAGACCAAAATGGAGCCATACATGACCAAAATATAGTTGAGCAGTTTCCTCAGTAGATATATTTTTTTTACAGGCAATCATGATAGCCATTTTTGAAAAATGATCAACTACCACAAAAATACAGTCCTTACCATGTTTGGAAGTGGGCAAGCCTGATAGAAAATCCATTGAGACGGATTCCCAAGGCCTGGTTGGTTCTGGCAATGGCGTGTACAATCCTTGCTTCTTATTTGTCAGCTTGGCTATCGCACATGGGGTGTAGGATTTGAGATATCTTTCTACATCCTTTTGCATATGGGGCAAGTAGAAGTGTTTTTGAAGAACTGCCAATGTTTTCTCAATACCAAAGTGTCCAGCTGTCCTACTGAAGTGTGCTTCCCATATCATCTTTTGTTGCTCTGCAACTAGAACACAGATGTGTCCCATATGATAGAGGACATTATCTTGCAAATAGAAATCAGAGACATGTGTACCTTTTTGAAGTGCTTGATATGTAGCAGCAAAGGTAGGATCTGCTTCATACAGGGTACCCCAAGTGGCAGTCTCATGTCCGCACAGGTCCAAAACTGTTGTGAGTGCAGTAATTGGTGGGTGGCTCAGACAATCTATAGTTGTATTTGAGCTCCCCTTTTTGTGTTTGATTATCAAGTGGAATTGCTGAAGATATGTGGCCCACTTTTGATGCCTCTCATTTCAGAGCTTGCTTTGTGTCTGGATGAATTCCAATGGTCTGTGGCAAGTGTGAATGATCATTTCTTTTCCCAAGATGTAGTGTTTCCATTGTTTGTAGGCTTGCACAATGGCATAGAGCTCCTTATCATATGTTGGATATTTCCTAACTGTATCAGTGAAAGTTTCACTGTGATATGCAACAGGATGGCCATGTTGCATGATGACAGCTCCCATGGCATATTCAGACGCATCTGTCATCAACTCAAAAGGTTGATGCAAATCTGGCAAGGCAAGAACAGGGGCTGAGCAAAGTCTGTTCTTCAAATTCTCAAATGCCCTTTGCTGTATTTCACCCCACTAAAATGTAGCTTTTGCTCCTCCTTTAGTCACTTGGGTTAGTGACCAAGCAACATGTGAAAATCCAAGAACAAACCTGTGGTAGAAATTTGCAAGACCCAAAAAGCTACGAAGCTCTGTGAGGGTCCTCGGTGTGGGCCATTCTCGAATAACCCAAATCTTTTCTTGATCAACATGGACCCCTTCTGCATTCACAACATACCCAAGGTACTGAATTGTTGTCATCCCGAATGTGCATTTCTAAAGATTTGCATACAACTTGTGCTCTCGAAGAGTTTGAAGCACCTTACGAACATGTTGCAAATGTTTTTCCCACGTTCTACTATAGATGAGTATGTCATCTAAGTAGACAACCACAAACGAGTTGGTGAAGGGTCGTAGGATGTCATCCATCATCCTCATGAAGGTTGCAAGTGTATTAGTTAAGCCAAAAGGCATAACCAACCATTTAAAGAGCCCCTCCTTAGATTTGAATGCAGTCTTCCAGACATCAATGGGATCGATGGGAATTTGGTGATAACCTGATTTGAGATCAATTTTGGTGAAGAACTTCGCACCACAGAGCTGGTCCAGCAGGTCATCAATCCTGGGGAGAGGATAGCGATTCTTCACAGAGATTTTATTCAGGGCTCGATAGTCAATACAAAGCCTACATGTTCCATCTTTCTTCGATGCCAAGACAATTGCGCTACCATAAGGTGAAGAGCTTGGCCTGATGTGACCCTTTTGGATCAATTCTTGAATCTGTCTTTTTATCTCATCATTTTCCAAAACTGATTTGCGATACACAGGACTGTTAGACAAAGGTGATCCTGGGATCAAATCGATAGAATGTTTTACCTGGAAATGTAGTGGAACTCCTATAGGTGACTTGAATAAGTTATCATATTCTCCTGTGATGTGTCCTATCTGCTTCTGTTGTTGTGTTGATTGCGTAGTCAAGACTGTAACATCGGCCTTCGTGGATTTCTGCGACTTGACCACCATGAGGACAAATTGCTTTGTTTTCTCCACCAATCTCTTACATTGCTTCGCACTGATCAGGGAGACAGATGTGGGAGGTGGTACCTCTGGTACCCTATAGCACCATTTTCCAAGGGTGAGAGTAATCCTTTGGGTTCGTGATTCATAGATGCCATGTCGCTCATACATGAATGGCTGACCAAGGAGTACATCACAAACATCTAGATTGACTACATCACACAAGACTTCATCTTAGAATGGTTTTATGGCATATGAAAGAAGACACTAATGGGTGACACGGAGGTCTCTCCCTCGGCTTAACCATCCAATACTATAGGGTTTTGGATGAGGCTTCACAGATAGATTTAGACTTTTCATAACTTTAGCAGAGATTAAATTCTTTTGACTCCCACTATCAAGAATGAAATGTAAAGGTGTACCTTTTACCCATAGTTTGGAGTGGAACAATCTTTCCTTGTCATCTGGTCTTTCTTCATGGTTCTGTGATGAAGCGACAATGGTGTCCGGCTCAGCATCTACAATTTCTTCTTCATCCTCTTCGACTGTGGGTTGTGTATGAGGTAGAGTAGTGGACGTTGAGTATTGTGACTCAAAAAGCAATGACTTGATGGCCCGACATTCTTCTTTGGAGTGAGTCCCAGTTTTGTGGTAATCACACCATTTTTCAGCCTTCCCTTTTTGGGATTTCTTATCCTAAAACTCCTTTCGCTTCTAATTTGGGCCTCGTGTTTGACCTTCCTTATCACTTTTCCATTTTGAGGGTTGACTCTTCATATTCTTTCTGCCATTCTTCTGTTTAATCTTCACTGCAAATTTGTATGCCTCACTGAGGGTTTCCAAATTGAAGAGGTCCATTTCCCCCCATATGTACCATTGTAGTCCAATACGATATTTGAGAGTCTTATGTTTCTCACTTTCTTGAATGCCCAACCTTGCAGATAAAGAATGAAAAGTGTCTGTGTAATCTTGAACAGATTGGTCCTTACCTTGGCGAAGTTGTTGCCACTGTATGTAGAGATCATCATATGCTCCGATGGGATAGTACTCTTCTTTCACTGCTTCTACAAAATCATTCTAGGTAGGTTCCACCTCAAGGCCAATGTCATATGTACTGAACCTCTTTTTGCACACTTCCCACCAATTTTTCACAGGCAATGTTGATTTCAAAAGAGCAAAAGTAATCTTTTCTCCATCGGTAAACTTATTTACAGAGAAGTAGGAAGACAGTTGATCTAACCAATTTTCTACTGCATCTGCATTGATTTTACCTTCAAATGTAGGAATATCAAAATTTACCTGGACCTTGAAGGGTGTTGGGGCACTGAAAGGTCGTTCCCTGGATGAGGAGCCAGGAAGTGGAGCCGCGGAGCCAAGATTTCCCATCGGAAGTGTTTGAAGAATTTGGGTAAATTATTGTAGCATATGTGCTTGTTGCCATTGGAGGGCCTCATTCACCATTTCCTTAAAAGGATCGGATGTCTCGGTGTCATCCGCCATTTGAGATCATCTAGAGCGAACAGGTGGAAAATTTGCAAGCTCAGTTGTTTCCCACCCAAGCTTCTTATAGCCTAACCTCGTCCTCGGGATCATACACTCTCAAGACAAATCGCTCTAATACCACTGATCCAAAACTCAGAAGTTTTGGTTGATAAATATCACAATAACATATAAATAACACAATAACAATGAATTCTCTAAGAAGAGATGTAGTATTACTCAAAATCGCAATATAGAAATATGCTTATCTCTGGGAAGAGATGTTTGTCTTCACATTTCGGGTTACCTCTTCTTTTATACACAATTTGAAAGCAAGGGAAGGATGTGGAAGGTCACCAATCTCAAGGGAGATGAAGTGGTACGACTTCCAATATTTAAAACAATACATAATTCGATCTGAGACAATGGACTTGGGAAGACCAAAATGGAGCCATACATGACCAAAATATAGTTGAGTAGTTTCCTCAGCAGATATATTTTTTTTAGAGGGCAATCATGATAGCCATTTTTGAAAAATGATCAACTACCACAAAAATACAGTCCTTACCATGTTTGGAAGTGGGCAAACCTGATAGAAAATCCATTGAGACGGATTCCCAAGGCCTGGTTGGTTCTGGCAATGGCATGTACAATCCTTGCTCCTTATTTTTCGGCTTGGCTATCGCACATAGGGTGCAGGATTTGAGATATCTTTCTACATCCTTTTGCATATGGCGCCAGTAGAAGTGTTTTTGAAGAACTGCCAATGTTTTCTCAATACCAAAGTGTCCAGCTGTCCTACTGAAGTGTGCTTCCCATATCATCTTTTGTTGCTCTGCAACTGGAACACAGATGTGTCCCATATGACAGAGGATATTATCTTGCAAATAGAAATCAAAGACATGTGTACCTTTTTAAAGTGCTTGATATGTAGCAACAACGATAGGATCTGCTTCATACAGGGTACCCCAAGTGCCAGTCTCATGTCCACACAGGTCCAAAAGTGTTGTGAGTGCAGTAATTAGTGGGTGTCTCAGACAATCTACAGCTGTATTTGAGCTCCCCTTTTTCTGTTTGATTATCAAGTGGAATTGCTGAAGATATGTGGCCCACTTCTGATGCCTCTCATTTCGGAGCTTGCTTTGTGTTTGGATGAATTCCAATGGTCTATGGTCAGTGTGAATGACCGTTTTTTTTTCCCAAGATGTAGTGTTTCCATTGTTTGCAGGCTTGCACAATGGCATAGAGCTCCTTATCATATGTTGGATATTTCCTGACTGTATCAGTGAAAGTTTCACTGTGATATGCAACAGGATGGCCATGTTGCATGATGACAGCTCCCATGGCATATTTAGACGCATCTGTCATCAAATAAAAAGGTTGATGCAAATCTGGCAAGGCAAGAATAGGGGCTGAGCAGAGTCTATTCTTCAAATTCTCAAATGCCTTTTTTTGTATTTCATGCCACTGAAATGTAGCTTTTGCTCCTCTTTTCGTCACCTGGGTTAGTGACCAAGCAACATGTGAAAATCCAAGAACAAACCTGTGGTAGAAATTTGCAAGACCCAGAAAGCTACGAAGCTCTGTGAGGGTCCTCGGTGTGGGCCATTCTTGAATAACCCAAATCTTTTCTGGATCAACATGGACCCCTTCTGCATTCACAACATACCCGAGGTACTGAATTGTTGTCATCCCAAATGTGCATTTGTCAAGATTTACATACAACTTGTGCTCTTGAAGAGTTTGAAGCACCTTATGAACATGTTGCAAATGTTCTTCCCACGTTCTGCTATAGATGAGTATGTCATCTAAGTAGACAACCACAAATGAGTTGGTGAAGGGTCGTAGGATGTCATCCATCATCCTCACGAAGGTTGCAAGTGCATTAGTTAAGCCAAAAGGCATAACCAACCATTCAAAGAGCCCCTCCTTAGATTTGAATACAGTCTTCCAGACATTAGTGGGATCAATGGGAATTTGGTGATAACCAGATTTGAGATCAATTTTGGTGAGGAACTTCGCACCACGGAGCTGGTCCAGTAGGTCATCAATCCTGGGGAGAGGATAGCGATTCTTCACAGAGATTTTATTCAGGGCTCGATAGTCGATACAAAGCCTCCATGTTCCATCTTTCTTCGGTGCTAAGACAGTTGGGCTACCACAAGGTGAAGAGCTTGGCCTGATGTGACCCTTTTGGATCAATTCTTGAATCTGTCTTTTTATCTCATCATTCTCCAAAATTGATCTGCGATACACAGGACTGTTAGGCAAAGGTGATCCTGGGATCAAATCGAAAGAATGTTTTACCTGGAAATGTAGTGGAACTCTTGTAGGTGACTTGAATAAGTCATCATATTTTCCTGTGATGCGTCTTATTTGCTTCTGTTGTTGTCTCGATTGCGTAGTCAGGACTGCAAAATCGGCCTTCGTGGATTTCTGCGGCTTGACCACCATGAGGAAAAATTGCTTTGTTTTCTCCACCAATCTCTTACATTGCTTCACACTGATCCGGGAGACAGTTGTGGGAGGTGGTACCTCTGGTACCCTATAGCGCCATTTTCCAAGGGTGAGAGTAATCCTTCGAGTTCGTGATTCATAGATGCGATGTCGCTCATACATGAATGGCTGACCAAGGAGTACATCACAAACATCTAGATTGACTACATCACACAAGACTTCATCTTGGAATGGTTTTATGGCATATGAAAGAAGACACTGATGGGTGACACGGAGGTCTCTCCCTGGGCTTAACCATCCAATACTATAGGGCTTTGGATGAGGCTTCACAGATAGATTTAGACTTTTCACAACTTTAGCAGAGATTAAATTCTTTTGACTCCCACTATCTAGAATGAAATGTAAAGGCGTACCTTTTACCCATACTTTGGAGTGGAACAATCTTTCCTTGTCATCTGGTCTTTCTCCACGGTTCTTGGATGAAGCGACAATGGTGTCCGGCTCATCATCTATAATTTCTTCTTCATCCTCTTCGACTGTGGGTTGTGTATGAGGTAGAGTAGTGGACGTTGAGTATTGTGACTCAGAAAGCAATGACTTGATGGCCCGACATTCTTCTTTGGAGTGATTCTCAGTTTTGTGGTAATCACACCATTTTTCAGCCTTCCCTTTTTGGGATTTCTTATCTTGAAACTCCTTTTGCTTCCAATTTGGGCCTCATGTTTGACCTTCCTTATCACTTTTCCATTTTGAGGGTTGACTCTTCGTATTCTTTCTGCCTTTCTTCTGTTCAATCTTCACTGCAAATTTGTATGCCTCACCAAGGGTTTCCAAATTAAAGAGTTCCATTTCCCCCCGTATGTACCATTCTAGTCGACCATGATATTTGAGAGTCTTATGTTTCTCACTTTCTTGAAGGCCCAACCTTGCAGACAAAGAATGAAAAGTGTCTGTGTAATCTTGAACAGATTGGTCCTTACCTTGGCGAAGTTGTTGCCACTGTATGTAGAGATCATCATATGCTCTGATGGGATAGTACTCTTCTTTCACTGCTTCTACAAAATCATCCCAGGTAGGTTCCACCTCAAGGCTAATGTCATCTATGCTGAACCTATTTTTGCACACTTCCCACCAATTTTTCACAGGCAATGTTGATTTCAAAAGAGCAAAAGTAATCTTTTCTCCATCGGTAAACTTATTTACAGAGTAGGAAGACAGTTGATCTAACCAATTTTCTACTGCATCAGCATTGATTTTACCTTCAAATGTAGGAATATCAAAATTTACTTGGACCTTGAAGGGTGTTGGGGCACTGAGAGGTCGTTCCCTGGATGAGGAGCCAGGAAGTGGAGCCGCAGAGCCAGGATTTCCCATCGAAAGTGTTTGAAGAGTTTGGGCAAATTATTGTAGCATCTGTGCTTGTTGCCATTGGAGGGCCTCATTCACCATTTCCTTAAAAGGATTGGATGTCTCGGTGTCGTCCGCCATTTGAGGTAGTCTAGAGCGAACAGATGGAAAATTTGGAAGCTCAGTTCTTTCCCACCCAAGCTTCTTATAGCATGACCTCGTCCTTGAGATCATACACTCTCAAGACAAACCGCTCTAATACCACTGATCCAAAACTCAAAAGTTTTGGTTGATAAATATCAAAATAACATATAAATAACACAATAACAATGAATTCTCTGAGAAGAGATGTAGTATTACTCAAAATCACAATACAGAAATATGCTTATCTCTGGGAAGAGATGTCTGTCTTCACATTTCAGGTTACCTCTTCTTTTATACTCAATTTGAAAGCAAGGGAAGGATGTGGAAGGTCACCAATCTCGAGGGAGATGAAGTGGTACGACGTCCAATATTTAAAACAATACATAATTCGAGGAATTACTATTTTTAGAAACTTACTATTTTTAGAGAGCACTATTAAAATTGAAATTTGAGGCACTTCCGTTCGGTTTTCGGAGGTCAAACTTCATTGAGCAAAGCTCAATGCCATTTCATGACGTTCCCCTCATTCTTAGCTTTCCAACGGTTCAAATGGTGAGTCAATTGGAGCTACGCTGCAAAAGTTATGGCTCCCGGAAGTTTCGTCATCAATTGGGGTGGAACTGTCACCCGAATTGTCGCCTGAATTGATGCCTGGATCATTCCTCCCTCCTTGAAAAGCAATGGTCCCCATTGCGTCAATACTCCCCATCAGGTGTGGTAGTTGTTTCTTGATTTGATTCTCTGTGAGCCACTCACCTTGATGGCTCAGCTGACCCCTTTTGACCACTCGATAAAGCGGAATAGAACGTCCTCTGGTTGTCTTTATCCAAGTATCCACAATCTCATCTTCTTCCACTGGAGCAAAACTCTGTGGATCAAGTTCATCAATGTAGAGTTGTTCTACTACAACTGAAGTGTCCAACAGAGGTGGATGATATGGCTTGAGGAGCTCCACATTGAATATTGGGTGCAGACTAAGGTAGGCTGGGAGGTTCAACTCACAAGCATTTTCTCCAACTCTTCTGGTGATGGTGTATGGACCATATCGCAGAGGCCAAATTTACTTGTGTGGGCCTGCAAGTTGTTCCTTCTGGAGCCGCAACCAGACCTTGTCACCCACAGCAAAATGGTGTGCAATCCTGTGTTTATCATGGCATTGCTTGTACTTTTGATTCATCTTCTCCAAGATGTCATGAACTTGTTGCTGGAAGTGTTGCATTTGTTCAATAAACTTTTTAGCTTTTGCTGCCTCAGATCTTCCATGAGGTGTGTATTCCATGGTGGAAAATGGAACTGCTATATCAACTAGTGCCATGGGTTGGAACCCAAAACATACTTGGAATGGACTGTGTTTGGTCGAGATGTACAGTGCCCGATTGTATCCATGTTGTATGAAAAGAAGTCCCTCATCCCATGTGCGTGGATGTTTGGAGTGGTACATCTGAATCATGTGAACAATCAAGTAGTTTACCACCTCTATTTGACCATCAGTCTATGGATGTAACACTGTGGACTTCATCAGCTTAGTATCCATCATCTTCCATAGAGTGGACCAGAAGATGCTCAAGAACCTGCTATCTCGATTTGAGACAATGGACTTGGGAAGACCAAAATGGAGCCATACATGACCAAAATATAGTTGAGTAGTTTCCTCAGTAGATATATTTTTTTTATAGGCAATCATGTAGCCATTTTTGAAAAATGATCAACTACCACAAAAATACAGTCCTTACCATGTTTGGAAGTGGGCAAGCCTGATAGAAAATCCATTGAGACAGATTCCCAAGGCCTGGTTGGTTCTGGCAATGGCGTGTACAATCCTTGATTCTTATTTGTCGGCTTGGCTATCACACATGGGGTGCAGGATTTGAGATATCTTTCTATGTCCTTTCACATATGGGGCCAGTAGAAGTGATTTTGAAGAACTACCAATGTTTTCTCAATACCAAAGTGTCCAGCTGTCCTTCTGAAGTGTGCTTCCCATATCATCTTCTGTTGCTCTGCAATTGGAACACAGATGTGTCCCATATAACAAAGGACATTATCTTGGAAATAGAAATCAGAGACATGTGTACCTTTTTGAAGTGCTTGATATGTAGTAGCAAAGGTAGGATCTGCTTCATACAGGGTACCCCAAGTGGTAGTCTCATGTCCGCATAGGTCCAAAACTGTTGTGAGTGCAGTAATTGGTGGGCGGCTCAGACAATCTGCAGCTGTATTTGAGCTCCCCTTTTTGTGTTTGATTATCAAGTGGAATTGCTGAAGATATGTGGCCCACTTCTCATGCCTCTCATTTCGGAGCTTGCTTTGTGTCTGGATGAATTCCAATGGTCTGTGGTCTGTGTGAATGACCATTTCTTTTGCCAAGATGTAGTGTTTCCATTATTTGCAGGCTTGCACAATGGCATAGAGCTCCTTATCATATGTTGGATTTTTCCTGACTGTATCAGTGAAAGTTTCACTGTGATATGCAACAGGATGGCCATGTTGCATGATGACAGCTCCCATGGCATATTCAGATGCATCTGTCATCAACTCAAAAGGTTGATGCAAATCTGGCAAGGCAAGAACATGGGCTGAGCAGAGTCTATTCTTTAAATTCTCAAATGCCCTTTGCTATATTTCACCCCACTGAAATGTAGCTTTTGCTCCTCCTTTAGTCACTTGGGTTAGTGACCAAGCAACATGTGAAAATCCAAGAACAAACCTGCGGTAGAAATTTGCAAGACCCAAAAAGCTACGAAGCTCTGTGAGTATCCTCAGTGTGGGCCATTCTCGAATAACCCAAATCTTTTCTGGATCAACATAGACCCCTTCTGCATTCACAACATACCCGAGGTACTGAATTGTTGTCATCCCGAATGTGCATTTGTCAAGATTTGCATACAACTTGTGCTCTCGAAGAGTTTGAAGCACCTTACAAACATGTTGCAAATGTTCTTCCCACATTTTGCTATAGATGACTATGTCATCTAAGTAGACAACCACAAACGAGTTGGTGAAGGGTTGTAGGATGTCATCCATCATCCTCATGAAGGTTGCAAGTGCATTAGTTAAGCGAAAAGGCATAACCAACCATTCAAAGAGCCCCTCCTTAGATTTGAATGCAGTCTTCCAGACATCAGTGGGATCGATGGGAATTTGGTGATAACCAGATTTGAGATCAATTTTGGTGAAGAACTTCACACCACGGAGCTAGTCCCTCAGGTCATCAATCCTGGGGAGAGGATAGCGATTCTTCACAGAGATTTTATTCAGGGCTCGATAGTTGATACAAAGCCTCCATGTTCCATCTTTCTTTGGTGCCAAGACAAACGGGCTACCACAAGGTGAAGAGCTTGGCCTGATGTGACCCTTTTGGATCAATTCTTGAATCTGTCTTTTTATCTCATCATTCTCCAAAACTAATCTGCGATACACAGGACTGTTAGGCAAAGGTGATCCTAGGATCAAATCGATAGAATGTTTTACCTGGCAATGTAGTGGAACTCCTGTAGGTGACTTGAATAAGTCATCATATTCTCCTATGATGCATCCTATCTGCTTCTGTTGTTGTGTTGATTGCGTAGTCAGGACTGCAACATCGGCCTTCGTGGATTTCTGTGGCTTGACCACCATGAGGACAAATTGCTCTGTTTTCTCCACCAATCTCTTACATTGCTTCACAATGATCAGGGAGACAGATGTGGGAGGTGGTACCTCTGGTACCCTATAGAACCATTTTCCAAGGGTGAGAGTAATCCTTCGGGTACGTGATTCATAGATGCCATGTCGCTCATACATGAATGGTTGACCAAGGAGTACATCACAAACATCTAGATTGACTACATCACACAAGACTTCATCTTGAAATGGTTTTATGGCATATGAAAGAAGACACTGATGGGTGACATGGAGGTCTCTCCCTGGGCTTAACCATCCAATACTATAGGGCTTTGGATGAGGCTTCACAGATAGATTTAGACTTTTCACAACTTTAGCAGAGATTAAAATCTTTTGACTCCCACTATCAAGAATGAAATATAAAGGTGTACCTCTTACCCATAGTTTGGAGTGGAACAAACTTTCCTTGTCATTTGGTCTTTCTCCATGGTTCTGTGATGAAGCGACAATGGTGTCCGGCTCAACATCTACAATTTCTTCTTCGTCCTCTTCGATTGTGGGTTGTGTATGAGGTAGAGTAGTGGACGTTGAGTATTGTGACTCAGAAAGCAATGACTTGATGGCCCGACATTCTTCTTTGGAGTGAGTCCCAGTTTTGTGGTAATCACACCATTTTTCAGCCTTCCCTTTTTGGGATTTCTTATCCTCAAACTCCTTTTGCTTCCAATTTGGGCCTCGTGTTTGACCTTCCTTATCACTTTTCCATTTTGAGGGTTGACTCTTCGTATTCTTTCTGCCATTCTTCTGTTCAATCTTCACTGCAATTTTGTATGCCTCACCGAGGGTTTCCAAATTGAAGAGTTCCATTTCCCCCCGTATGTACCATTGTAGTCCACCACGATATTTGAGAGTCTTATGTTTCTCACTTTCTTGAATGCCCAACCTTGCAGACAAACAATGAAAAGTGTCTGTGTAATCTTGAATAGATTGGTCCTTACCTTGGAGAAATTGTTGCCACTGTATGTAGAGATCATCATATGCTCCGATGGGATAGTACTCTTCTTTCACTGCTTCTACAAAATCATCCCAGGTAGGTTCTGCCTCAAGGCCAATGTCATCTATGCTGAACCTCTTTTTGCACACTTCCCACCAATTTTTCATAGGCCATGTTCATTTCAAAAGAGCAAAAGTAATCTTTTCTCCATCGGTAAACTTATTTACAGAGAAGTAGGAAGACAGTTGATCTAACCAATTTTCTACTGCATCAGCATTGATTTTACCTTCAAATGTAGGAATATCAAAATTTACCTGGACCTTGAAGGGTGTTGGGGCACTGAAAGGTCGTTCCCTGGATGAGAAGCCAGGAAGTGGAGCCGCGGAGCCAGGATTTCCCATCGGAAGTGTTTGAAGAATTTGGGCAAATTGTTGTAGCATCTGTGCTTGTTGCCATTGGAGGGCCTCGTTCACCATTTCCTTAAAAGGATCGGATGTCTCAGTGTCATCCTCCATTTGAGGTCGTCTGGAGCAAACAGGTGGAAAATTTGGAAGCTCAGTTGTTTCCCACCCAAGCTTCTTATAGCCTGACCTCGTCCTCGGGATCATACACTCTCAAGACAAACCACTCTAATACCACTGATCCAAAACTCAGAAGTTTTGGTTGATAAATATCACAATAACATATAAATAGCACAATAACAATGAATTCTCCGAGAAGAGATGTAGTATTTCTCAAAATCGCAATACAAAAATATGCTTATCTCTGGGAAGAGATGTCTATCTTCACATTTCGAGTTACCTCTTATTTTATACGCAATTTGAAAGCAAGGGAAGGATTTGGAAGGTCACCAATCTCGAGGGAGATGAAGTGGTATGACTTCCAATATTTAAAACAATACATAATTCGAGGAATTACTATTTTTAGAAACTTACTATTTTTAGACAGCACTATTAAAATTGAAATTTGAGGCACTTCCGTTGGGTTTTCGGGGGTCAAACTTCATTGAGCATAGCTCAAAGCCATTTCAAGACATTCCCCTCGTTCTTAGCTTTCCAAGGGTTCAAACGGCGAGTCAATTGGAGCTACGGTGCAAAAGTTATGGCTGCCAGAAGTTTCGTCATCAATTGGGGTGGAACTGTCACCCGAATTGATGCCTGGATCATTCCTCCCTCCTTGAAAAGCAATGGTCCCAATTACGTCAATACTCCCCATTAGGTGTGGTAGTTGTTTCTTGATTTGATTCTCTATGAGCCACTCACCTTGATGGCTCAACTGACCCCTTTTGACCACTCGATAAAGCGGAATAGAACGTCCTCTGGTTGTCTTCATCCAAGTATCCACAATCTGATCTTCTTCCATTGGAGCAAAACTCTGTGGATCAAGTTCATCAATGTCAAGTTGTTCTCCTACAACTGAAGTGTCCAAGAGAGGTGGATGATATGGCTTGAGGAGCTCCACATTGAATATTGGGTGCAGACCAAGGTAGGCTGGGAGGTTCAACTCACAAGCATTTTCTCCAACTCTTCTGGTGATGGTGTATGGACCATATCGCAGAGGCCTAATTTTTTTGTGTGGGCTTGCAAGTCATTCCTTCTAGAGCCACAACCAGACCTTGTCACCCACAGCAAAATGGTGTGCAATCTTGTGTTTATCATGGCGTTGCTTGTACTTTTGATTCATCTTCTCCAAGATGTCATGAACTTGTTGTTGGAGGTGTTGCATTTGTTCAATAAACTTTGTAGCTTTTGCTGCCTCAGATCTTCCATGAGGTGTCTATTCCATGGTGGAAAATGGAACTGCTATATCAACTAGTGCCATGGGTTGGAACCCAAAACATACTTGGAATGGACTGTTCTTGGTCGAGCTGTACAGTGCCCGATTGTATCCATGTTGTATGAAAAGAAGTCCCTCATCCCATGTGCGTGGATGTTTGGAGTGGTACATCCGAATCATGTGAACAATCAAGCAGTTTACCACCTCTGTTTGACCATCAGTCTGTGGATGGAAGGCTGTGGACTTCATCAGCTTAGTATCCATCATCTTCCATAGAGTGGACCAGAAGATGCTCAAGAACCTGCTATCTCGATCTGAGACAATGGACTTGGGAAGACCAAAATGGAGCCATACATGACCAAAATATAGTTGAGGAGTTTCCTCAGCAGATATATTTTTTTTACAGGCAATCATGATAGCCATTTTTGAAAAATGATCAACTACCACAAAAATACAGTCCTTACCATGTTTGGAAGTGGGCAAGCCTAATAGAAAATCCATTGAGACAGATTCCCAAGGCCTGGTTGGTTCTGGCAATGGCGTGTACAATCCTTGCTTCTTATTTGTCGGCTTGGCTATCACACATGGGGTGCAGGATTTGAGATATCTTTCTATGTCCTTTCACATATGGGGCCAGTAGAAGTGATTTTGAAGAACTGCCAATGTTTTCTCAATACCAAAGTGTCCAGCTGTCCTTCTGAAGTGTGCTTCCCATATCATCTTCTGTTGCTCTGCAATTGGAACACAGATGTGTCCCATATAACAAAGGACATTATCTTGGAAATAGAAATCAGAGACATGTGTACCTTTTTGAAGTGCTTGATATGTAGCAGCAAAGGTAGGATCTGCTTCATACAGGGTACCCCAAGTGGTAGTCTCATGTCCGCATAGGTCCAAAACTGTTGTGAGTGCAGTAATTGGTGGGCAGCTCAGACAATCTACAGCTGTATTTGAGCTCCCCTTTTTGTGTTTGATTATCAAGTGGAATTGCTGAAGATATGTGGCCCACTTCTCATGCCTCTCATTTCGGAGCTTGCTTTGTGTCTGGATGAATTCCAATGGTCTATGGTCTGTGTGAATGACCCTTTCTTTTGCCAAGATGTAGTGTTTCCATTGTTTGCAAGCTTGCACAATGGCATAGAGCTCCTTATCATATGTTGGATATTTCCTGACTGTATCAGTGAAAGTTTCACTGTGATATGCAACAGGATGGCCATGTTGCATGATGACAGCTCCCATGGCATATTCAGATGCATCTGTCATCAACTCAAAAGGTTGATGCAAATCTGGCAAGGCAAGAAGAGGGGCTGAGCAGAGTCTGTTCTTCAAATTCTCAAATGCCCTTTGCTATATTTCACCCCACTAAAATGTAGCTTTTGCTCCTCCTTTAGTCACTTGGGTTAGTGACCAAGCAACATGTGAAAATCCACGAACAAACCTTCGGTAGAAATTTGCAAGACCCAAAAAGCTACGAAGCTCTGTGAGGGTCTTCGGTGTGGGCCATTCTCGAATAACACAAATCTTTTCTGGATCAACATGGACCCCTTCTGCATTCACAACATACCTGAGGTACTGAATTGTTGTCATCCCGAATGTGCATTTGTCAAGATTTGCATACAACTTGTGCTCTCGAAGAGTTTGAAGCACCTTACGAACACGTTGCAAATGTTCTTCCCACGTTCTGCTATAGATGAGTATGTCATCTAAGTAGACAACCACAAACGAGTTGGTGAAGGGTCGTAGGATGTCATCCATCATCCTCATGAAGGTTGCAAGTGCATTAGTTAAGCCAAAAGGCATAACCAACCATTCAAAGAGCCCCTCCTTAGATTTGAATGCAATCTTCCAGACATCAGTGGGATCGATGGGAATTTGGTGATAACCAAATTTGAGATCAATTTTGATGAAGAACTTCGCACCACGGAGCTGGTCCAGCAGGTCATCAATCCTGGGGAGAGGATAGCGATTCTTCACAGAGATTTTATTCAGGGCTCGATAGTCGATACAAAGCCTCCATGTTCCATCTTTCTTCGGTGCCAAGACAATTGGGCTACCACAAGGTGAAGAGCTTGGCCTGATGTGACCCTTTCGGATCAATTCTTGAATCTATCTTTTTATCTCATCATTCTCCAAAACTGATCTGCGATACACAGGATTGTTAGGCAAAGGTGATCCTGGGATCACATCGATAGAATGTTTTACCTGGCAATGTAGTGGAACTCCTATAGGTGACTTGAATAAGTCATCATATTCTCCTGTGATGTGTCCTATCTGCTTCTATTGTTGTGTTGATTGCGTAGTCAGGAGTACAACATCGGCCTTCGTGTATTTCTGCGGCTTGACCACCATGAGGACAAATTGCTTTGTTTTCTCCACCAATCTCTTACATTGCTTCGCATTGATTAGCGAGATAGATGTGGGAGGTGGTACCTCTGGTACCCTATAGCACCATTTTCCAAGGGTGAGAGTAATCCTTCGGGTTCGTGATTCATAGATGCCATGTTGCTCATACATGAATGGCTGACCAAGGAGTACATCACAAACATCTAGATTGACTACATCACATAAGACTTCATCTTGGAATGGTTTTATGGCATATGAAAGAAGACACTGATGGGTGACATGGAGGTCTCTCCCTGGGCTTAACCATCCAATACTATAGGGCTTTGGATGAGGCTTCACAGATAGATTTAGACTTTTCACAACTTTAGCAGAGATTAAATTCATTTGACTCCCACTATCAAGAATGAAATGTAAAGGCGTACGTTTTACCCATAGTTTGGAGTGGAACAATCTTTCCTTGTCATCTAGTCTTTCTCCACGGTTATGTGATGCAGCGACAATGGTGTCCGGCTCAACATCTACAATTTCTTTTTCATCCTCTTCGACTGTGGGTTGTGTATGATGTAGAGTAGTGGACGTTGAGTATTGTGACTCAGAAAGCAATGACTTGATGGCCCGACATTCTTCTTTGGAGTGAGTCCCAATTTTTTGGTAATCACACCATTTTCCAGCCTTCCCTTTTTGGGATTTCTTATCCTGAAACTCCTTTTGCTTCCAATTTGGGCCTCGTGTTTGACCTTCCTTATCACTTTTCCATTTTGAGGGTTGACTCTTTGTATTCTTTCTGCCATTCTTCTGTTCAATCTTCACTGCAAATTTGTATGCCTCACCGAGGGTTTCCAAATTGAAGATTTCCATTTCCCCCCGTATGTACCATTGTAGTCCACCACGATATTTGAGAGTCTTATATTTCTCACTTTCTGGAATGCCCAACCTTGCAAACAAAGAATGAAAAGTGTCTGTGTAATCTTGAAAAGATTAGTCCTTACCTTGGCGAAGTTGTTGCCACTGTATGTAGAGATCATCATATGCTCTGATGGGATAGTACTCTTCTTTCACTGCTTCTACAAAATCATCCCAGGTAGGTTCTGCCTCAAGGCCAATGTCATATCACAATATCACAATAACATATAAATAACACAATAACAATGAATTCTCTGAGAAGAGATGTAGTATTACTCAAAATCGCAATACAGAAATATGCTTCTCTCTGGGAAGAGATGTCTATCTTCACATTTCGGGTTACCTCTTCTTTTATACATAATTTGAAAGCAAGGGAAGGATGTGGAAGGTCACCAATCTCGAGGGAGATGAAGTGGTATGACTTCCAATATTTAAAACAATACATAATTCGAGGAATTACTATTTTTAGAAACTTACTATTTTTAGACAGCACTATTAAAATTGAAATTTGAGGCACTTCCGTTGGGTTTTCGGGGGTCAAACTTCATTGAGCAAAGCTCAATGTTATTTAACTATGTTCCCCTCGTTCTTAGCTTTCCAAGGGTTCAAACGGCGAGTCAATTGGAGCTACAGTGCAAAAGTTATGGCTCCCAAAAGTTCCGTCATCAATTGGGGTGGAACTGTCACCCAGATTGTCACCTAAATTGATGCCTGGATCATTCCTCCCTCCTTGAAAAGAAATGGTCCCCATTGCATCAATACTCCCCATCAGGTGTGGTAGTTGTTTCTTGATTTGAGATTCTGTGAGTCACTCACCTTGATGGCTCAGCTGACCCCTTTTGACCACTCGATAAAGCGGAATAGAACGTCCTCTGGTTGTCTTCATCCAAGTATCCACAATCTGATCTTCTTCCACTGGAGCAAAACACTATGGATCAAGTTCATCAATGTTGAGTTGTTTTGCTACAACTGAAGTGTCCAAGAGAGGTGGATGATATGGCTTGAGGAGCTCCACATTGAATATTGGGTGCAGACCAAGGTAGGCTGGGAGGTTCAACTCACAAGCATTTTATCCAACTCTTCTGGAGATGGTGTATGGACCACATCGCAGAGGCCGAATTTTTCTATGTGGGCCTGCAAGTCATTCCTTCTGGAGCCGCAACTAGACCTTGTCATCCACAACAAAATGGTGTGCAATCCTGTGTTTATCATGGCGTTGCTTGTAATTTTGATTCATCTTCTCCAAGATGTCATGAACTTATTGCTAGAGCTGTTGCATTTGTTCAATAAACTTTGTAGCTTTTGCTACCTCAAATCTTCCATGAGGTGTGTATTCCATGGTGGAAAATGGAACTCTATATCAACTGGTGTCATGGGTTGGAACCCAAAACATACTTGGAATGGATTGTGCTTGGTCGAGCTGTGCAGTGCCCGATTGTATCCATGTTGTATGAAAAGAAGTCCCTCATCCCATGTGCATGGATGTTTGGAGTGGTACATCTGAATCATGTGAACAATCAAGCAGTTTACCACCTCTGTTTGACCATCAGTCTATGGATGGAAGGCTGTGGACTTCATCAGCTTAGTATCCATCATCTTCCATAGAGTGGACCAGAAGATGCTCAAGAACCTGCTATCTCGATCTGAGACAATGGACTTGGGAAGACCAAAATGGAGCCATACATGACCAAAATATAGTTGAGCAGTTTCCTCAGTAGATATATTTTTTTTACAGGCAATCATGATAGTCATTTTTTAAAAACAATCAACTACCACAAAAATACAGTCCTTACCATGCTTGGAAGTGGGCAAGCCTGATAGAAAATCCATTGAGACAGATTCCCAAGGCCTGGTTGGTTCTGGCAATGGTGTGTACAATCCTTGCTTCTTATTTGTCGGCTTGGCTATCGCACATGGGGTGTAGGATTTGAGATATCTTTCTACATCCTTTCGCATATGGGGCCAGTAGAAGTGTTTTTGAAGAACTGCCAATGTTTTCTCAATACCAAAGTGTCCAGCTGTCCTACTGAAGTGTGCTTCCCATATCATCTTTTGTTGCTCTGCAACTGGAACACAGATGTGTCCCATATGACAGAGGACATTATCTTGAAAATAGAAATCAGAGACATGTGTACCTTTTTGAAGTGCTTGATATGTAGTAGCAAAGGTAGGATCTGCTTCATACAGGGTACACCAAGTGGCAGTCTCATGTCCCCACAAGTCCAAAACTGTTGTGAGTGCAGTAATTGGTGGGAGGCTCAGACAATCTACAGTTGTATTTGAGCTCCCCTTTTTGTGTTTGATTATCAAGTGGAATTGCTGAAGATATGTGGCCCACTTTTGATGCCTCTCATTTCGTAGCTTGCCTTGTGTCTAGATGAATTCCAATGGTCTGTGGTCAGTGTGAATGACCGTTTCTTTTCCCAAGATGTAGTGTTTCCATTGTTTGCAGGCTTGCACAATGGCATAGAGCTCCTTATCATATGTTGCATATTTCCTGACTGTATCAGTGAAAGTTTCACTGTGATATGCAACAGGATGGCCATGTTGCATGATGACAGCTCCCATGGCATATTCAGACGCATCTGTCATCAACTCAAAAGGTTGATGCAAATCTGGCAAGGCAAGAACAGGGGCTGAGAAGAGTCTATTCTTCAAATTCTCAAATGCCCTTTGCTATATTTCACCCCACTAAAATGTAGCTTTTGCTCCTCCTTTAGTCACTTGGGTTAGTGACCAAGCAACATGTGAAAATCCAAGAACAAACCTGAGGTAGAAATTTGCAAGACCCAAAAAGCTACAAAGCTCTGTGAGGGTCCTCGTTGTGGGCCATTCTTGAATAACCCGAATCTTTTTTGGATCAACATGGACCCCTTCTGCATTCACAACATACCCGAGGTACTGAATTGTTGTCATCCCGAATGTGCATTTGTCAAGATTTGCATACAACGTGTGCTCTAGAAGAGTTTGAAGCACCTTATGAACATGTTGCAAATGTTCTTCCCACGTTCTGCTATAGATTAGTATGTCATCTAGGTAGACAACCACAAACGAGTTGGTGAAGGGTCGTAGGATGTCATCCATCATCCTCATGAAGGTTGCAAGTGCATTAGTTAAGCCAAAAGGCATAACCAACCATTCAAAGAGCCCCTCCTTAGATTTGAATGCAGTCTTCCAGACATCAGTGGGATCGATGGGAATTTGGTGATAACCAGATTTGAGATCAATTTTGGTGAAGAAGTTTGCACCACGGAGCTAGTCCAGCAAGTCATCAATCCTGGGGAGAGGATAGCGATTCTTCACAGAGATTTTATTCAGGGCTCGATAGTCGATACAAAGCCTCCATGTTCCATCTTTCTTCGGTGCCAAGACAATTGGGCTACCACAAGGTGAAGAGCTTGGCCTGATGTGACCCTTTTGGATCAATTCTTGAATCTGTCTTTTTATCTCATCATTCTCCAAAACTAATCTGCGATACACAGGATTATTCGGCAAAGGTGATCTTTGGATCAAATTGATAGAATGTTTTACCTGGCAATGTAGTGGAACTCCTGTAGGTGACTTGAATAAGTCATTATATTCTCCTGTGATGCGTCATATCTGCTTCTATTGTTGTGTTGATTGCGTAGTCAGGACTACAACATCAGCCTTCGTGGACTTCTGTGGCTTGACCACCATGAGGACAAATTGCTTTGTTTTCTCCACCAATCTCTTACATTGCTTCGCACTGATCAGGGAGACAGATGTGGGAGGTGGTACCTCTGGTACCCTATAGTGCCATTTTCCAATGGTGAGAGTAATCCTTCGGGTTCGTGATTCATAGATGCCATGTCGCTCATACATGAATGGCTGACCAAGGAGTACATCACAAACATCTAGATTGACTACATCACACAAGACTTCATCTTGGAATGGTTTTATGGCATATGAAAGAAGACACTGATGGGTGACACAGAGGTCTCTCCCTGGGCTTAACCATCCAATACTATAGGGCTTTGGATGAGGCTTCACAGATAGATTTAGACTTTTCACAACTTTAGCAGAGATTAAATTCTTTTGACTCCCACTATCAAGAATGAAATATAAAGGTGTACCTTTTACCCATAGTTTGGAGTGGAACAATCTTTCCTTGTCATCTGGTCTTTCTCCACGGTTCTGTGATGAAGCAACAATGGTGTCCAGCTCAGCATCTACAATTTCTTCTTCGTCCTCTTCGACTGTGGGTTGTGTATGAGGTAGAGTAGTGGACATTCAGTATTGTGACTCAGAAAGCAATGACTTGATAGCCCAACATTCTTCTTTGGAGTGAGTCCCAGTTTTGTGGTAATCACACCATTTTCCAGCCTTCCCTTTTTGGGATTTCTTATCCTGAGACTCCTTTTGCTTCCAATTTGGGCCTCGTGTTTGACCTTCCTTATCACTTTTCCATTTTGAGGGTTGACTCTTCGTATTCTTCCTGCCTTTCTTCTGTTCAATCTTCACTGCAAATTTGTATGCCTCACCGAGGGTTTCCAAATTGAAGAGTTCCATTTCCCCCCATATGTACCATTGTAGTCCACCATGATATTTGAGAGTCTTATGTTTCTCACTTTCTTGAATGCCCAACCTTGCAGACAAAGAATGAAATGTGTCTGTGTAATCTTGAACAGATTGGTCCTTACCTTGGCGAAGTTGTTGCCACTGTATGTAGAGATCATCATATGCTCCGATGGGATAGTACTCTTCTTTCACTGCTTCTACAAAATCATCCCAGGTAGGTTCTACCTCAAGGCCAATGTCATCTGTGTTAAACCTCTTTTTGCACACTTCCCACCAATTTTTCACAGGCAATGTTGATTTCAAAAGAGCAAAAGTAATATTTTCTCCATCGGTAAACTTATTTACAGAGAAGTAGGAAGACAGTTGATCTAACCAATTTTCTACTGCATCAGCATTGATTTTACCTTCAAATGTAGGAATATCAAAATTTACCTAGACCTTGAAGGGTGTTGGGGCATTGAAAGGTCGTTCCCTGGATGAGGAGCCAGGAAGTGGAGCTGCGGAGCCAGGATTTCCCATCGGAAGTATTTGAAGAATTTGGGCAAATTGTTGTAGGATCTGTGCTTGTTGCCATTGGAGGGCCTCATTCACCATTTCCTTAAAAGGATCGGATGTCTCGGTGTTGTCTGCCATTTGAGGTCATCTGGAGCGAACAGGTGGAAAATTTGGAAGCTCAATTGTTTCCCACCCAAGGTTCTTATAGCTTGACCTCGTCCTCGGGATCATACACTCTCAAGACAAACCGCTCTAATACCACTAATCTAAAACTTAGAAGTTTTGGTTGATAAATATCACAATAACATATAAATAACACAATAACAATGAATTCTCTGAGAAGAGATGTAGTATTTCTCAAAATCGCAATACAGAAATATGCTTATCTCTGGGAAGAGATGTCTGTCTTCACATTCTGGGTTACCTCTTCTTCTATACACAATTTTAAAGCAAGGGAAGGATGTGGAAGGTCACCAATATCAAGGGAGATGAAGTGGTATGACTTCCAATAATTAAAACAATACATAATTCGAGGAATTACTATTTTTAGAAACTTACTATTTTTAGACAGCACTATTAAAATTGAAATTTGAGGCACTTCCGCTGGGTTTTCAGGGGTCAAACTTCATTGAGAAAAGATCAATGCCATTTCACGACGTTCCCCTCATTCTTAGCTTTCCAACAGTTCAAACGGCGAGTCAATTGGAGCTACGGTGCAAAAGTTATGGCTCCCAGAAGTTCCGTCATCAATTGGGGTGGAACTGTCACCCGAATTGTCGCCTGAATTAATGCCTGGATAATTCCTCCCTCCTTGAAAAGCAATAGTCCCCATTGCGTCAATACTCCCCATCAGGTTTTGTAGTTGTTTCTTGATTTGATTCTCTATGAGCCACTCACCTTGATGGCTCAGCTGACCCCTTTTGACCACTCGATAAAGCGGAATAGAACGTCCTCTGGTTGTCTTCATCCAAGTATCCACAATCTGATCTTCTTCTGCTGGAGCAAAAATCTGTGGATCAAGTTCATCAATGTCAAGTTGTTCTACTACAACTGAAGTGTCCAAGAGAGGTGGATGATATGGCTTGAGGAGCTCCACATTGAATATTGGGTGCAGACCAAGGTAGGCTGGGAGGTTCAACTCACAAGCATTTTCTCCAACTCTTCTAGTGATGGTGTATGGACCATATCACAGAGGCCAAATTTTTCTGTGTGGGCCTCTAAGTCATTCCTTCTGGAGCCACAACCAGACCTTGTCACCCACAGCAAAATGGTGTGCAATCCTGTGTTTATCATGGCGTTGCTTGTACTTTTGATTCATCTTCTCCAAGATGTCATGAACTTGTTGCTGGAGGTGTTGCATTTGTTCAATAAACTTTGTAGCTTTTGCTGCCTCAGATCTTCCATGAGGTGTGTATTCCATGGTGGAAAATGGAACTACTATATCAACTAGTGCCATGGGTTGGAACCCAAAAAATACTTGGAATGGACTGTGCTTGGTCGAGTTGTGCAGTGCCCGATTGTATCCATGTTGTATGAAAAGAAGTCCCTCATCCCATGTGCATGGATGTTTGGAGTGGTACATCCAAATCATGTGAACAATCAAGCAATTTACCACCTTTGTTTGACCATCAGTCTGTGGATGGAAGGCTGTGGACTTCATCAGCTTAGTATCCATCATCTTCCATAGAGTGGACCAGAAGATGCTCAAGAACCTGCTATCTCGATCTGAGACAATGGACTTGGGAAGACCAAAATGGAGCCATACATGACCAAAATATAGTTGAGCAGTTTCCTCAGCAGATATATTTTTTTTACAGGCAATCATGATAGCCATTTTTGAAAAATGATCAACTACCACAAAAATACAGTCCTTACCATGTTTGGAAGTGGGCAAGCCTGATAAAAAATCCATTGAGACGGATTCCCAAGGCCTAGTTGGTTATGGCAATGGCATGTACAATCCTTGCTTCTTATTTGTCGGCTTGGCTATCGCACATGGGGTGCAGGATTTGAGATATCTTTCTACATCCTTTCGCATATGGAGCCAGTAGAAGTGTTTTTGAAGAACTGCCAATGTTTTCTCTATACCAAAGTGTCCAACTGTCCTACTGAAGTGTGCTTCCCAAATCATCTTTTGTTGCTCTGCAACTAGAACACAGATGTGTCCCATATGACAGTGGACATTATCTTGCAAATAGAAATCAGAGACATGTGTACCTTTTTGAAGTGCTTGATATGTAGCAGCAAAGGTAGGATCTGCTTCATACATGGTACCCCAAGTGGCAGTCTCATGTCCGCACAGGTCCAAAACTATTGTGAGTGCAGTAATTGGTAGGCGGCTCAGACAATCTACAGTTGTATTTGAGCTCCCCTTTTTGTGTTTGATTATCAAGTGGAATTGCTGAAGATATGTGGCCCACTTCTCATGCCTCTCATTTTGGAGCTTGCTTTGTGTCTGGATGAATTCTAATGGTCTGTGGTCAGTGTGAATGACCGTTTCTTTTCCCAAGATGTAGTGTTTCCATTGTTTGCAGGCTTGCACAATGGCATAGAGCTCCTTATCATATGTTGGATATTTCTTGACTGTATCAGTGAAAGTTTCACTATGATATGCAATAGGATGGCCATGTTGCATGATGGCAGCTCCCATGGCATATTCAGACGCATCTGTCATCAACTCAAAAGGTTGATGCAAGTCTGGCAAGGCAAGAACAGGGGCTAAGCACAGTCTATTCTTCAAATTCTCAAATGCCCTTTGCTATATTTCACCCCACTAAAATGTAGCTTTTGCTCCTCCTTTAGTCACTTGGGTTAGTGACCAAGCAACATGTGAAAATCCAAGAACAAACCTGCGGTAGAAATTTTCAAGACCCAAAAAGCTACGAAGCTCTGTGAGGGTCCTCAGTGTGGGCCATTCTCGAATAACCCAAATCTTTTCTAGATCAACATGGACCCCTTCTGCATTCACAACATACCCGAGGTACTGAATTGTTGTCATCCCGAATGTGCATTTGTCAAGATTTGCATACAACTTGCGCTCTCGAAGAGTTTGAAGCACCTTACGAACATGTTGCAAATGTTCTTCCCACGTTCTGCTATAGATGAGTATGTCATCTAAGTAGACAACAACAAACGAGTTGGTGAAGGGTCGTAGGATGTCATCCATCATCCTCATGAAGGTTGCAAGTGCATTAGTTAAGCCAAAAGGCATAACCAACCATTCAAAGAGCCCCTCCTTAGATTTGAATGCAGTCTTCCAGACATCAGTGGGATCGATGGGAATTTGGTGATAACCAAATTTGAGATCAATTTTGGTGAAGAACTTCACACCACGGAGCTGGTCCAGTACGTCATCAATCCTGGGGAGAGGATAGCGATTCTTCACAGAGATTTTATTCAGGTCTCGATAGTCGATACAAAGCCTCCATGTTCCATCTTTCTTCGGTGCCAAGACAATTGGGCTACCACAAGGTGAAGAGCTTGGCCTGATGTGACCCTTTGGGATCAATTCTTGAATCTGACTTTTTATCTCATCATTCTCCAAAACTGATCTGCGATACACAAGATTGTTAGGCAAAGGTGATCCTGGGATCAAATCGATATAATGTTTTACCTGGCAATGTAGTGGAACTCCTGTAAGTGACTTGAATAAGTCATCATATTCTCCTGTGATGCATCCTATCTGCTTCTATTGTTGTGTTGATTGCGTAGTTAGGACTGCAACATCGGCCTTCGTGGATTTCTGTGGCTTGACCACCATGAGGACAAATTTCTTTGTTTTCTCCACCAATCTCTTACATTGCTTCGGACTGATCAGGGAGACAGATGTGGGAGGTGGTACCTCTGGTACCCTATAGCGCCATTTTCCAAGGGTGAGAGTAATCCTTCGGGTTCGTGATTCATAGATGCCATGTCGCTCATACATGAATGGCTGACCAAGGAGTACATCACAAACATCTAGATTGACTACATCACACAAGACTTCATCTTGGAATGGTTTTATTGCATATGAAAGAAGAGACTGATGGGTGACACGGAGGTCTCTCCCTGGGCTTAACCATCCAATACTATAGGGCTTTGGATGAGGCTTCACAGATAGATTTAGACTTTTCACAACTTTAGCAAAGATTAAATTCTTTTGACTCCCACTATCAAGAATGAAATGTAAGGGTGTACCTTTTACCCATAGTTTGGAGTGGAACAATCTTTCCTTGTCATCTGGTCTTTCTCCACAGTTCTATGATGAAGCGACAATGGTGTCCAGCTCAGCATCTACAATTTCTTCTTCGTCCTCTTCGACTGTGGGTTGTGTATGAGGTAGAGTAGTGGATGTTGAGTATTGTGACTCAGAAAGCAATGACTTGATGGCCCGACATTCTTCTTTGGAATGAGTCCCAGTTTTGTGGTAATCACGCCATTTTCCAGCCTTCCCTTTTTGGGATTTCTTATCCTGAAACTCCTTTTGCTTCCAATTTGGGCCTCGTGTTTGACCTTCCTTATCACTTTTCCATTTTGAGGGTTGACTCTTCGTATTCTTTTTGCCATTCTTCTGTTCAATCTTCACTGCAAATTTGTATGCCTCACCGAGGGTTTCCAAATTGAAGAGTTCCATTTCCCCCCATATGTACCATTGTAGTCCACCACGATATTTGAGTCTTATGTTTCTCACTTTCTTGAATGCCCAACCTTGCAGACAAAGAATGAAAAGTGTTTGTGTAATCTTGAACAGATTGGTTCTTACCTTGGCGAAGTTGTTGCCACTGTATGTAGAGATCATCATATGCTCTGATGGGATAATACTCTTCTTTCACTGCTTCTACAAAATCATCCCAGGTAGGTTCCACCTCAAGGTCAATGTCATCTGTGCTAAACCTCTTTTTGCACACTTCCCACCAATTTTTCACAGGCAATGTTGATTTCAAAAGAGCAAAAGTAATCTTTTCTCCATCAGTAAACTTATTTACAGAGAAGTAGGAAGACAGTTGATCTAACCAATTTTCTACTGCATCAGCATTGATTTTACCTTCAAATCTAGGAATATCAAAATTTACCTGGACCTTGAAGGGTGTTGGGGCACTGAAAGGTCGTTCCCGGGATGAGGAGCCAGGAAGTGGAGCCGCGGAGCCAAGATTTCCCATCGAAAGTGTTTGAAGAATTTGGGCAAATTATTGTAGCATCTGTGCTTGTTTCCATTGGAGGGCCTCATTCACCATTTCCTTAAAAGGATTGGATGTCTCGGTGTCATCCGCCATTTGAGGTCGTCTGGAGCGAACAGGTGGAAAATTTTGAAGCTCAGTTGTTTCCCACCCAAGGTTCTTATAGCCTGACCTCGTCCTTGGGATCATACACTCTCAAGACAAACCACTCTAATACCACTAATCCAAAACTCAGAAGTTTTGGTTGATAAATATCACAATAACATATAAATAACACAATAACAATGAATTCTCTGAGAAGAGATGTAGTATTACTCAAAATTGCAATACAAAAATATGCTTATCTCTGGGAAGAGATGTCTGTCTTCACATTTCAGGTTACCTCTTTTTTTATACACAATTTGAAAGCAAGGGAAGGATGTGGAAGGTCACCAATCTCGAGGGAGATGAAGTGGTACGACTTCCAATATTTAAAACAATACATAATTCAAGGAATTACTATTTTTAGAAACTTACTATTTTTAGACAGCACTATTAAAATTGAAATTTGAGGCACTTCCGTTGGGTTTTCGAGGGTCAAACTTATCCAGCAGAGCTCGATGCCATTTCATGACGTTCCCCTTGTTCTTAGCTTTCCAACGGTTCAAACGACGAGTCAATTGGAGCTACGGTGCAAAAGTTATGGCTCCCGAAAGTTCCGTCATCAATTGGGGTGGAACTGTCACCCGAATTGTTGCCTGAATTGATGCCTGGATCATTTTTATATTAAGATAGAAGGTAATCATCAATTGATAATTGTTGTATATGTTGATGACATAGTTTTTGGATCTAAAAATGATAAAATGAGTAGAAAATTTGATAGATATTATGAAGATTGAGTTTGAAATGTCAATGTTGGGAGAAATATACTTCTTCTTAGGATTATAAATTAATCAACTTGATGTAGGGACATTTATTTCACAAGATAAATACATCAAGGATATGCTAAAGAAGTTTTACATCATGGATTGTAATCTAATGGGTAATCCAATAATCATAGGATACAAGTTAAGTAAACTATATGTCTCACCAAAATTTGATCAAACTTTGTATAGATACATGATTATAAGTCTTTTTTAATCTATTACATCTAGACCTGATATCATGTAAGTAGTAGGTTTTGTAGGAAGGTTTCAAGCTAGTCCTAGAGAATCTCACTTAAAAGTAGTCAAAAAGATCATGAGATATCTCAAAGACACCATAGACTATGGTTTAAGGTATCTTAGGAGTAAATATTTCTCTTTAAAATCATATACTGATGTTAATTGGGTAGGATGTGTGGATGATAAGAGTACCAGTGGTGAGGTCTTCTTCACGGGAGAATGCTTGGTGTCTTGGCTAAGCAAGAAACAAACCTTAGTGTCTCTATCAACTATAAAAGATGATTATATAGCATCTACCTCTTGTTTAACACAATTAATGTGGATGAAACACACTTTAGAAGATTATAATAAGACAAAATGGACCTTGTCCTATTTATTGTGACAATACTAGTGTAATTAGTATCTCAAAGAATCTTGTTATGAACTTAAAAACTAAATGCATTCCCATTACATATCATTTCTTGACAGAAAAAGTGATCAATCAATGTGTTAAGTTAGATCATGTGCCTATAAAAGAGTAGCTTGCATATATTATGACCAAACCATTGCCAAAAGCTACTTTTGAGTATCTAAGATAAATCTTGGGTGTAATTTATTTTTCTTTGAATCAATAGAAGGTCTTGGTTAAAGGGGAGCAACAAGTTTATAAGATTTCTCTAGAGGTTTGTGAAGGAGCTATAGTAGAGGGTCAAAATGGGTGTTTTCAAGTGGCTCAATAATATTTGGTAAGTAGCATGAAGTTTTGTTGATGGTTCTTGAGGTAGCTTGATATAAGAGGCTTGTAAGCCTATGTAGTGGTTATTCATAGTGTGTAGAGATTTGAAGATTCTCATCTGATGAAATGGCTCAAAAATATTAGGGGGAGTTCCTCTCAGATGTTTCTTGGTAATTTCCATCAGATTTTAATTTTTTTGTGTGTTCTTTCTTCATTTTTTGTAGTGCTTGGTTGAAGAGAGTGTTGGCATGGAACAAGAAGAAGTTGTCAAGGCAAGAATAGGTAGACTCAAGGTAAGGGGAAGTTTGTTTCATATTTTTAATGTGTTCCTTTCATATTGATTGTCTTTATAGGTCCTCAAAATTAGTTAGTGACCACTTTGTCACTGTGTCAAAGGGGGAGAAAGTTCCTATTGTGGGAGTACTTGAAGAGAGAAAAAGAAGATGAGATGAATACTGCTATATGATGGTTCTTAACATCAATGAAAAAAGGGGATATTATTGAAGATTTTTAAATTATGTCATGATGATTCCATATAAGTGTCCATGGGAGTGGATGAAGTGTCTTGATAGTCTATGTGACAATGACAAAGTGTGTAATGTGCTTGTTCTAGTAAGCTTGAAAGAGGCTTGGTTGATCTTTAGTTTTGACATGGTTTGAGATGTTTAGGGATGAGTCTAAAGTATTGATCATGTCAAATAGCTCCCATAATAATTTTTCTATGCTTTGATTGCTTGTGTGCATGAGTTTATTTCATCTAGTTGTCAACATCTTTCATCTAGACATTTTGGGTCTAGTGATAGAAATTTTGAGTAGTTAATTTATTGACATCATAATTGCCACATGTGGATGAGTAAGGGGGAGTTAGTCATATGGTTGTGATAAAATTAGTTCCTAGTTATTATGTTCTAAATATTAAGTCATGAAATGAAGCACAATCAAAGATATGTGGGTGCAAATTTGGGCTCTCAAGTATTTTGACAATGTTTTATATGTAAAAATAGAGAGACTAAGCATGTTGATGATGCCAACATTCACATGCATGAATGTGTCATAAGTAAATGGTCACATGGGTTTGTTTATTATTGTTCCTAGTTTGTATGTGGTAAGTATTAGGTCATGTGACCATGTGCGATAAAATATATGCAAGTTCAAAGATGGGTTCCCAGGCAGTTTGATAGTGTTTTCACATACTTAACCAAATTTGCATATGGCAAGAGAAGTTGAGTAAGCATATTGATGAAGTTATATTTCACATGTGTGGTATTTTTAGGAGAATTCAATCATATGGTTTTGTTTATTTTTGTGTGTAGTTGATTTTTTTCTAAATTTTATATCATGCACCATAGTGCATCAAAATATATGCATGTGCAAAGTTGGCCTTCCATAAAATTCTTGACATTATTAGCTCTATGATAGATAAATCTAAGGAGGAATTTTATTTCCATTATATCTCACATGTGTGAGGTTTATAGGATAATATTGACACATGGTTATATTATCCTATATGAATAGATCATATGGTCAAAATTTTAGAACATGCGCTTGAGCTGAGTAAAAGATATGGAGGTGAAAAGTTGACCTTCCACGTAGATAAGCATGGTTCCCATACTTAGTCATTTTGGCATAATTCAAAGTTTGAGAAAAATTTATATAGTGAATTTATAAAATAAGTTAGGAAGAAAAGAGATGGTTCCAAGTTCTGAATTTTTAACAATGAGCATATATAAAGATTGAGCTTCTTCCAAGGATCAACAGTGAGTAGATGATTCTATAGATATAGATCAATGGTGTGCATTAAAGTTAAGAGATCAAAGTAAAAATTATTCAGAATTGTTAAAGTTTGAATAATATTGATGGTGAATGTTTAATTTGAACAATGAGGACATGAGATGTGAACATAATGTTTGAGGTTTATTTATGACTGTTGGCATTTAAATATTTGAATTTTGTGAAGGGAAAAACCAATGCTTTGTATTTTATCCATAACTTTTGATCTAGGACAAATTTGCTCATGGTGTAAAAACCAAAGTGGTATAGGAATCCAAGATACATATATAAATATTAATTTTAGGATTTTTAAGTGGTTATAGTCAAATATATTATGGTTCAAAGTTGATTGTGTGTTCACACTTGTTCTACAAGTGACGTGAGAAGTTTATTTGAGCTTGTTTTGATGTTATTTATATATCTCTTAATGAATTATCTATTTGGGAGTGTTGTATAATAAATGAGGATGATATATTTTAATTAGGAATGTTTGACCATTCATATATAGTATGAACAAATCTTAATAATTTGACCATGTATTGTTCATGATGTTCTTGTGCACTAGGTCAGTGTTTGAGTTGTTTGAGTATACACAAGAGTGAGCAAAGTTTATTGTGATCATTTGAGGATGTTTAGGGGGACATATGGAGTGGACATATGTAATTAAAAGTGGTCATGTGTTCTTTTTTTCTTTATGATGTGCTAAATGGGTGAATAGGTCTTCATGAAACTTATAAGAGCTACAAGGGCATTATTAAAAGGTGTAGCTACTTAAGGGTGACCCATAGATGAAATGGCCAACCTATGAATATTGTATTTATTTGTGTCTTAATGAGATAGATGCCTTAAGGGTTAGGGTATGCTTATTTTCCAACCAAGATGATGATCATGTTCATGATCATGAATGCTCTATAATTAGTGAAACCAAATGTGTTGGTTTATAGATATGTGAAAGATGTGTGTGAGATTTAAGAGAGGCTTGGGTGTGTGAATTATGGAGTGAAAAAGGGTTAGGGTTCCCAATACATGAGTTTATGAGTAGATCAAATTGAAGACTATTTGTATGACCTATAGGTCATAATTATGATGGCAAAATAGTACTTTTGCAAATTGAGTATGAGCAAAGGTGAAGAGTGATAATCAAAGGTCCATCATTAGGTGTTGAAGACATCAATTTAAAAGGTGGATGTGTTCATAGGTGTTGTTATGGAAGCTCAAAATCTACAGAGGTTATAACTTCCTTGTAAGGTGAAACTTGTTAAAGGTCTAATTATTGTTGTAACTCAACTAGGTAGGTGTTATAGCACCTTGTGGGATTGTAGTATTACTAAATAGGGATTGTAATTCCTTGATCAATTTTAGCTAGTCTAAATTGGATATTTTTATTATTGGATAGTAGTCCAATTATATGTTCCAGTGGGTTTTCTCCCCAAAGAGGGTTTCCCAAATATGTCGTGTGTTACGTGATTAATCTTACATTGTCTCACTTGCTCATTGCTATGAATTATGTGTATACTTCATGAATACTTATGTTAATTGATTACGAACTTGAAAATGATTGAAATTAAAGTTGGATTATTTGGGCTCACTAATTCACCCCTCCTCTTAGTGATTATACCTCTGACATAGATATCATGATTCTTACATTCTACTTCCTATAGAGATGTTAAACACTATTCTTAGATGCAATGTACATATAACTTTACCTTTAGATGAGCCTAGTTTGGTTTTCAATTCAATTCCCCCTTCTTTGGTGATGGTATTCTTCCTTTACCATTATTTGATCCCTTACCTAAATAATGGATAGATCAAATTTATTATGATATTCATAGAGGTTTTGGTATTTAAACCAAAAACTTCCACCTATATCTACATCCCTAGGCTTCTCCTTCTACCCCTTCAACTAGTAGACCCCCATAGCCTATTAATAGATGTATTTATTGCTTCCATAGGATAAATAGCTATTAGGAATGGTAAAAAAATCCAACATAAGAATCCAAAGAGTTAACAACAAGAAAATTACACATGAATTTACAAACAAATGAGATGAAAAATAAGGCTAGTTAAATGATTATTTAGAATAATGATATGCTAGTAAAATAAGAAGCCCTTGCATAAGTACGAAAGGAAAAACAAAAAACTAGCCTAACTAAGCAATGTGGGATAAATCCTCACATAGGAAAAACTACAAAATTTTTGAAATATCTAGCTAATAGTCTATTAAACATGATAAATACATAATCTAACACCCACCTCTAGTGAAGCTAGGGGTTAACAGTAGCAAAAAAAATAGTGGCATATCCACATTATGAGTCTCATAAACTAGGCTTATTAAGGTACTCATGTATAATATGTATGATAACTACATAATTCATTCATGATATTTACCTCTTATCTATTACACAGAGGTAGTTAATTATGTGAACTACATTCAAAACTGCACACCATATAAAACACTTAATCATTTGACTCTAGAGGAGGCTTGGTCTAGAACCAAGCCTGATGTCTCATTTTTATGGGTCATTAGGAGCCTTGTTTGGGTATTTATAGCAAAGAAGAAAAGGAAAACATTGGATAAAAAGAGAAAACCTTTAATTTTTGTATATTATTACAAGGACATAAGATCTTATCATATTTTAGATCCTAAAACTCATGATGTTCATTTTCAAACACATATATAGTTTGATGAGCACTTCATATCTCATGACTCCTCATCTTCTTCCATGCCTTCTTATTTTGACGAGTCATCATCTCCTCCTAAGGATTTATTCTTTGAGGATCCAATCTAGGATATTTTTTAAGCAGGTTATAGAGTTGAGTATCCTACTCACACTAATGTTTCCACTATTCCTAGGTGGGATTGTACTATAATTTCGAAGGCAATACCTTTCATACAGGGTCTTCCACCCATGTGACATCATCATGTATATTATACAAGTACTAGACTTTTGTGTTAGGCATTCTCTAGGGATCTACAATCTTTTTCACAATCCCATGGGATATAAAAGTGGGATGATGTGATGATAGATGAGTACACTTATTTGATGAAGAATCACACTGCGATTTGGTCACTCTTCATAAGGGAAGAAAGTTGTTTAGGTACAATTGGATTTACCACACAAATTATGAAAATGATACGTCCATCAATAATTATAAGGCATGCCTTATTATAAAGGGGTTCTTAAAGGTTGAAGGTATTAACTACTATGAGACTTTTTTTCCCATTAACAAAATGGATTCTATTCACCTTGTACTTTCTCTTACTGTAACACAGGGTTGGCCAGTGTATTAGATGGATGTTAAGAGTACCTTTTTGCATGGATATTTGTATAAGGAAATCTATAAGGAGTAGCTTACTAAGCTTTTTCATGATTATTATCTTATTTTTCAACTTAAGAGGTCTATTTATGGTCTCAAATAGAACCCTTTGGCTTGGTATGAGAAGATAGATTTATTTATTCTCTCCACTAGCTTTATTCACTACCACTCTGATTTCACAGTGTATATTAAACATATTGGGGAGGACATTTCTATATTTGTCTTGTATGTTGACAATATACTTCACACAAGTAGCTCCTCTTCTTATATTTAGGCTACTCAATAGTCACTGTTAGCACATTTTGATATGACATATCTTGGTCTTTAGTACTTCTTCCCTTGTTTATATATTTCATAATCAAATACAGGGATTTATTTTAGTCATCATAAATACACACTAGATATTATTTAGTGTTTTTGTATGGCTGATTGTAATCCAAGTCCTTATCCTTTTATGTCTGGAATGACTCTCACTGCCACTTATACTACTCCAATTTATGATCATACTATAGGTAAATGGTTGGGAGTCTTATGTATTTGATCCATACTCACTCTTACATTTCATTTATAGTTGGGATTATATATAATTTTGCACATAACCATCATGAAATTCATTGGTAGGATACCAAGAGGATTTTAGGATATCTATGAGTCACTACTCATTAATATTACACTACGCTAGGGGTTCTACTTATTTGGTTGGGTATCGTGAATCAGATTGATCAAGTTATCTTGTTCATAGGCATTCCATTTCTAGATACAACTTTTATCTTGGTTTTTCACCTATTATTTGGTGTGTAATAAGTATAATTCTATTTTAATAACATCTACAGAGGCTAAGTATATGTTAGTAGTTACAGTGACTCAACATGTTTTTTTGCTTTGTCATGTATTGATAGATTTTGGCTTCATGCAAGATTCACCCACTATACTTTTGTGTGTAAACCAGAGTATAATTCACATATCCCGCAACCCATTTGAGCACTTCATATCCAATTCTTTCCTTTTATGAGTTGGCATAAACATCCAAATAAGGCTCCTAAAGACTCAAAAAATGAGACATCCAGCTTTGTTCCAAACCAAGCCTCCTCGAGAGTGAAATTCTTAAGTAATTTATGTGGTATATGGTTTTGAATGTAGTTCACATAATTAAGTACCACTATCCAATAGATAAGAGGTAAATCCCATGAAATTATCCATCTCCTTCCAAGTTTGGTTCTTTCATTATGCTAAGCCATTTTTCTATGGAGTATGTGCAATAGAATGTTGGTGAACAATACCATGAGCTACCAAAAAATTAAAGAACTCATGACTAAAGTACTTCCCCCCTTTATCTATGTGAATCTTCTTGATGAAACTATAAGATCATTTCTTGACCAAAGACATAAAGTATTTTAAGTGAGAAAATACATCACTCTTTTACTTGATAAAATAAACCTAAGTACATCTCAATAAATTATCAATGAAAGTAAGTGCATACTTAGCTCCATTAAAATAAAGAGTAGAAAAGATGATGAAATCACTATGCATAAACTCAAGTCGTGAAGAAGCTCTCATAGAAATAACCTTGGGAATTGGATCTTGATGTTGTTTCCCTAATGCATAACTAGGGAAAACTCCATCAAGACATGAACTTATAGGAAGACCCTCTGCCATACTATGAGTGCTCAACACCTTCAAATATATATAATTGAGATATCCAAATCTCTCATGCCAAAGTGTACTCTAACAATATGCATGAGAAACTAAACACATCCTTAGAGGATGAGTATCATTAAAACCCTCAAAATAATAGAGTCAAGAACTATGATCAACAACACCTTGTGAAATAAGTATGTGTGGCTCTAACAAAGTTTGAAATTTAGCACCCTATGGTGTGAAATTCATTGTCTTGCCCTAACTAGAATGAAAAATTTGACAAAATAAAAACATATTGATGGTGATGTCTAAACCATATAATGTATCATTGATGCAGCCACCATCTAGCTATATGTCACCTTTTCTCTTAACATAAACAAAGGAAGAATATCCAACCTCAATTTTAGAAGTAGAATTAAAACTAATAGATACAAAAAAATACTTAAAATAAGTCATATAGTGTGAAGCACCAAAATCTATAACCCAAATGTATAAAATAGGTGAATGTGATCTCCTGATAAAATTAAGTGCTTTCCCGTTCTCATGATATGGAGAAGGAATGGAGATATAAATCTTGTGTTTCCTAACGACATCCTCTAGGGCTTGCATTCTCTTAAAACACTTAGAATCTTCATGACCACTCCCCCCATAATAGGAGCAAGATAGGTTAGACTTATTCTTGAATTTGAAAGATGATTTGGGTTTAGATGTGTTGGTGTTTGGATTAGGTGGATTTTGATATGGACGAGTGTTCTTATTCTTACTCTTTATTTTTCCCTTGTTCTTAGGATGGGATTTTAATAATGATTTTTGAGAGGTGGATGAATCAAGGTAAGACAATTTGGATTCCTCCCTAGTAAGTATCTCACAAAACAATTCTAAATATGGAACCTAAGGCATCCATGTTATAGAAAAAGGTACAAGAAAATATTTGGAATAGACCACTAAACTTAGACAAAATCAAGTAAACACACTCTTCATCATTATTATCTCCTTCACTCCCCTTCATCTATGTCAATAAATTCTTAAACTTAGTGTGGTAGTCTACAAAATATGCAAGTTCATCTATATTAAGTGAATTAATCTCCACTTCAAGCTACATGGCTCTCATGTGATCTATTTTCCCAAATAAACCCTTTAGATTAACCCATATTTTGAATGGAGTATCATACTCATCCAAATGAAACAAAAAACTATCACTCACATAAGTCCCTATCAGACCCATACACTCTTCAAACTTACATTGGTTTTATTTTTTTTCAAACTCTCTTATGAACTATGGTTGAGTTTCATTCATTAGGGACCATAATTCTTTGTGTTTTATGATTGTTCCCATTTTAGGTCTCCATGTATGGTAATTATGTGTAGTCAAAGGCTCACAATGATCAATTACAGAACTAAAATCCATTCTAGTGAATCACTAGAGATTAAAAATAATGCAAAAGGGTACACACACCATCACCAAGACAATGCCCAAAATATTGTATTAAGGACCCCCTCTAATTTGGTACTTTATAAAGGTAATGAATTTTTAAAAATTAATGACATTAGTGGATAGATAATTAATAACCATACACATTTGAAAAAAATGGAACTCAATTTTGAGTTATAATTTAAATGTTATAGGGTTTATGAATTCTTGTAAATGGGTCAAAAATAATAAAATTGACACAAAAACTAACTTTAGTGACCAAAATGGAATTAAAGGTAGGTTTCCTTCCACTTATTGGAACTAAAATCAAGCCACATACATAGAAAATCAAACCAAAGTGAAAAAAAGATCAGCTATGTGTTGATGCACCTAAATGTATCAATACGTTTATATAGTGTTTACAAAACACTTCTGATTTTTGGATCCAAAGAATCCATTGCATGATTTATTGGTTGTGATATTCTCAAGATCTTTGGTGGAGTAGTAGCCAAGATAAATTATTGTTTCACAAAATGAACATGTAAATGGTTGGTGGGAGCAATCATGGTCTTAAATCTTTGTGAAGATGAAAGTGATCTGGACTAATTCCAATGAATGATAGCCAAAACCTAAAGTATAAACCCTAAGCTAACATGGATATTTACAATGATAAGCTAAAATAAAGTGAATTGATAAAAAAGGATAAAAATGGAGGGTAAGGGAAAAATAAGTTGTTTTTAATCTTTAACCTAGACATTATGTCAAATTTTAGATTTCATCCATACATGTGTTTAACCAATATATAACATGAAATTGCATAATCACAAATCCTACTATATACTAGTTGAGGGTACAATAAAAATTGAGATAATGAAAATGAGAAACCAAATGTAATTTGAAGCTTTACTTCTACAAACAAATTGTTAGGTTGTGGAGCTAAAAGCGTCACTGTATGCAGACATGGAGGAGGTTGCTAAGGTGCACAGAAACTAATGTCAGCAACGCAACTGACGTCAGTCATATTCAGAGCATAGGGCTATCGATATCAGTTAGGGATCAGCCGATGTCAACCATCTCCAAACACACAGGGACCGACGTCAGTCGCCTATGCGGTTCCAAAACTGTCAGTTTCACGAACAGTTTGTTAATGAACCGATTGTTTGCATGTAAAAGGCCAATTTTAGACTTGAGCTATGGATCTAATTATTGTAATTGGATGTCTAATTATTATTTGCATGAGATCTATATAATATACTCATGGGCTGTATTGTAAAGTGTGCTAGTTAGAGTTGAGCTTGGTTAGCTCCTTCAGTGTGAAGAGAGTAAGGGTAGCTCCTCTTAGTTCCACAGGAGTGCAATAGAGGAAGGCAAGGTAGATCCTTCCAATTGTAAGATCATTTGAATTGCAAGTTGTTGCAATCTCATGGGAGATATACATGGAAAGTAAGATCATTTGATTTGTAGGCATTTGTGTGTGCGAGATCTAGGTTTGTAGGTGTTGCAAAACCAAGTTGATTTACAGGTGGTAGCAAGATCAGGGAGATCAGCAACACAATGGGTGTAGAAAGCTCATGGGAGATCTACTTGGAGTATGGTGTGTACTCAGTCATGGATTACATGGAGTAATTGTGTACTGGTAGTAGTGATACTGACTGGTGGTACTAGTAGTAGTGATATTGACTGGTTGGATGTGAACACCAATTTTGTGTTTGAGTTGTGTGTTGGGACCATAATTGAGAGAGTGAACTCTTGAAGGTGAATTACTATACACTTGGTGTGGGAAGCCTATAAGGTGTGGAAGAGTGTGGCATCTCTTCATTGTAATTCTTTTCTAGAAGAGTATTAATACAATTTGGTATTGTCTCATATTCTAAGTTATTTTTGAATTCTAGTTACTTGTGATTCTGGGTAAATTCTGCATGTTTAGTTGCTTGTACATGGTAATCAATTGTATGCTCCCTAGATCCTAATAGTTGGTATCAGAGCAGTTTGTTATTCTAGATTCTTAACAAGTGGTATCAAAGCTAAGGTTGTAGGGAGCAGGTTTGTGTTTGATTACAGGTCACTCTCAGGGGTTTTTGATTGAGTGGGAGTATAGCAATGGCAAAATAAAGTACACTAAGAATGGAGGAATTGAAAAGCAAGAATGGTCAATTACGGTGTTATGGAAAGAAAGAGCAGGTAAAGAAAGATTGCTAGTTGGTAGAAGATCAACATGAAGGAACTAAAGAAGTAGATGTTGCAGGTGTTGTTACACAGGATGCTCTGGGATGTTCCTTGGATAAAGTAAAATATTGTTTTATAGATTTTGTTACCTCTTTCTATGCAGCCTGAAATAGAGTATTTTTCCATGCTAAGGTCCTTGAAGACTTTGGAAAGATTTATTTAGGGGTTGGTGTGCCTTGTCAAATTTTTGGCAAAGGGGAAGTACGACTGAAATTGTAGATGGCCAACACATGGGTGTTGAAGGAGGTCATGCAGGTCCTAGTCCTGAAGATGCGGCTAATTTCTACAGGAAAGTTGGGTGATGAGAGATGCACAATAACTCTCATAGTGGATGCACTTGAATTAACATGTGGTAAGAAAGTAGGTACTCTTTATCTACCGGCTTGTATTATTGATTCTTCTTCTATTGCGAAGATGTGGCTTTGTAGGCTTGGTCACAAAAGTAAGAAGGAGATGCATGTTCTTAAGTGGAAGATAGATGTCTTTGATAAACTTAAGAACTATAAAGCCTTGGTGTTTATGGAGGAGATGATGGATAGAGATTAGTGGAGAAGGCTAAGTAACTCTAAGCAGAGCAGTTTGGATAGGGTTTTGATCTAAAGAGAGCTCATGGGTAAAAAGTCATCGCTCACAGGTGAACATAGTTACTAGCATCGGTCAAGAGGAACCAGCATTAAATAGACAGATGTCGATGTCAGTCATGTGCAAACCAGAGCTAGTGGTATTGAGTAGGGTGGCTACCAGTGTCGATCAGGGAATCGACGTCGGTCAGGGAATCAACATTGGTAGAAAGGACAGTCACATGGAATTGACATTATTCAGATGCAGACTGTGTGGTGATCGAGGTCGGTCACTGAGATGGATTTTGGGTAGACAACAAGCTATTAAGGAGTCTCAAATGCCCATATGGAGGACTAAAAGGGTAAGTAAGCCTTAAATTTGTTATTCCTCTTCTTTATACTCGTTGCTCACTACAGAGCAAGAAGGATCTAAGAAATAGTGGGAGCATGGCATGAATGAGGAATTTGATTCCTAGGATGCAGAACTAAACAAGAGATTTGGTAGGGTTGCTAGCTGGTATGAAAGCACTGAAAGATGAATGGATTCCTTGGTTAAAGAATAGAGAGAATGGACACGTGAGATGGAAGGCCAAGTCATATGGTCTTGAGCAAGTGGTAGGATAGTGGTATAGGTTTGATAGGTGGATGACAAAGCACAGCTTTAGTTAACGTCATTGTAACTACTATGGTTTCTTTACCAGGTGGATGATGGTCACGACATTATCCTATTACTTTATGTGGATGATGTGCTTGGTACAGGTGCATACATACAGGGAGTTGTTGAACTAAAGGTAAAGTTAGTTCAGTGGTATGTCATGAAAAATTTGGGAGTAGCAAAATTCTTTGGCATGAGTAATCCTAGAGATAGGGAAGATCACAAGTTGATGTTGTCATAGGATGATTGTGTGAAGGTAGTGCAGGATGTAGAATGGCAAGCGCACCTATGGATGGACAGTTCACTAAACAAGGTCCCCAATCACATGATGAGGTTGAGTACATGTGTACTCCCTGATATTACCCCAGTAGTGGGAGTTGTCAACAAGTTTGTGGCCAATCTAGGAAAGAAGCACTGGAGGGCAATTCAGTGGATTCTCAGGTATCTGAGAGGGACTAGCAGTAGGTCAACATGCAATGCAGGGTCAAGTTCTTTTCTACATGGGTTTGTAGATGCAAATGTGGTAGGTTACTTGGATGACAGGGGGTGCACCATAGGATTTATGGTGGTTGGTCTTCAAGGTTGAGCTTGAAGAGGGATACATGCTAGGAAACAAATTAGATGATGTATAGGTATAGGTACAAGTGTAGCTATTTATCTCCAAGTGGAAGATTGTTAGGTTGTGGACCTAAAAGCTTCACTATATGCAGACATGGAAGAGGTTGTTAAGGTGCACAGAGACTGACATCGGCAATGCAACCAATGTTGGTTATATTCAGAGCATAGGGCTACTGACATCGGTTAGGGATGAACTGATGTCAGTCATCTCTAGACACATAGGGACTGATGTCGGTCACCTATGTGGTTCTAAAACTGTCAGTTTCACAAATAGTTTGTTAATGAACTAGTTATTTGCATGTAAAAGGCCAATTTTAGACTTGAGCTATGGATCTAATTATTGTAATTGGATGTCTAATTATTGTTTGCATGAGATATATATAATAGACTCATGGGCTATATTGTAAAGTGTGCTAGTTAGAGTTGAGATTGGTTAGCTCCTTTAGTGTGAAGAGAGCAAGGGTAGCTCCTCCTAGTTCCACAGGAGTGCAATAGAGGAAGGCAAGGTAGATCCTTCCAATTGTAAGATCATTTGAATTGCAGGTTGTTGCAAGTTCATGGGAGATCTACATGGTAAGTAAGATCATTTGAGTTGCAAGTATTTATGTGTGTGAGATCTAGGTTTGCAAGTGTTGCAAAACCAAGTTGATTTGCTGGTGGTAGTAAGATCAGGGAGATCAACAACACAACCAGTGTAGCAAGCTCATGGGAGATCTACTTGAAGTACGGTGTGTACTCGGTCATGGAGTACATAGAGTACTTGTGTACTGGCAGTAGTGATACTGACTGGTGGTACTGAAAGTAGTGATACTGACTGGTTGGAGGTGAACACCAACTATGTGTTTGAGTTGTATGTTGGGACCGTAATTGAGAGAGTGAACTCTTGAAGGTGAATTACTGTACACTTGGTGTGGGAAGCCTGTAAGGTGTGGAAGAGTGTGGCGTCTCTTCATTGTAATTCTTTTCTGGAAGAGTATTAATACAATTGGGTATTGTCTCCCATATTTTGTGTTATTTTTAAATTCTAGTTACTTGTGATTCTAGGTAAATTTTGCATGTTTAGTTGCTTGTACATGGTAATCAATTATATGCTCCCTAGATCCTAATAGTTGGTATCAGAGTAGTTTATTGTTCTAGATTCTTGACACAAATAGAATTAGCACATATTTAAGCAAAGCAAAGAAAATGAACTAAATCTATTATCCTTCAATCAACCTAGCATAAGAACAAGTTAACAACTCTGTATTCATAATATCACATATAAAATTCATAAAAATAATTAAAATCTGAAAATAAAACTAGAAAACTAAGGAATCATCCATTATATTAAACACAGACAAATATTGGACAAACTTTACATAATTCCTTGCTTGTACTACTTTTTCCAAGTTTACAAAGTAATTTTGGCTCTAATAACTCTCCCATCTTTTTTAATTAGAACTACCTCCTTTATATAGACATTTCATGAGGTACACAATTCATTCCTTGTCAACATGAAATTGGACAAGTATCATAGATAAGTATCTTTTTACCAATATTAATAGAACTCATGACACTATTTAACTATGAGTAACCAAACATGACTATGTGTTACATGTTACTCATGCCTTTATAGAAGGATTTATAGGGTATTTAACTCAAAATAATATACCATGTTAACTCAATTTACCTTTGAGATGCCTTTGTAACTATAACCTTCTCTTTTTATGTTACAAGATCTTCATTTTCATATTTGTCAATCAAACTAAGTCTAAGACACATGTGTTCACATTTATGATATTCACTAGATTAAGAATCCAATGTGTCATATAAATGTGTAAATATCATGTCATTCTATCCATTTGATCCTAAAATGTGATCGTTAAACCTAGGACATGTGTCTTTACTTCATGCTCTCTTGGGTTGGATCAATTTTTCACTATTGATCTATTTCTATGTGATTGAATGGAAGAGTACCACTTGGTAGCTCTACAGGTTCTCTAAGATTTTTTCATTTCTTAATCACCATCATGTCATGTGGAAGCTTCATTCTCAATTTTATCTCTATTGAAAGAGTCCAACTACATTCATGCCATCAATCTCTAGATGCATGATCAATGGTGAACTGTCGATCTTTTCCTTTATATATAAGCTTGAGAATGGGCCATTAATTTTCCAAATCATTAGTCAAGATCATGAAACCTGTCACTCTCATATTTTTTATTAGTATATTTTAAATGCTGACTCACACCCTCCATTGGATCTTTAGTCTGCTCATCAATATGGTGACACTTGTCACCCACGTGTTGATCTTAGAATCCTTTGACATTTTAAACCCTCATTATTTATTAGATCTTTAGTCTACTCATTCATATGGTGAGACTTGTCACCCTCATGATGATCTTAGATCCTTTTGACCTTTCAACCCTTTGATCTTCATTGGATCTTTAGTGCTTGAGTTAACGTGCACCATAGATCAAATTCTTGACTTATTGACTTTTGATCCTTACCCATGGGTCATTGATTTCTTTTGAATCCCGCGTGATCTTTCCACCTATCATCTTTAGGTTTGTCCATTTGTATAGGTAATGAAAGTTAAGTTATATCTCAAGAAACATATATAAGATTAGGATAAAAACTTAGCTTAAAGTTTTCAAAATATATAACAAAAGAGCTATGTTTAACTTAGCCCATGTGAATGTCAGACTAGACTAGGGGGCTTCAGGAAATATAGAAATTAGTATGAAGATTTTGGACTAAAGTTTTGGTTGTGTTGATAAACTTGATTAAAACTTTAGGCTAAAATATTAAGCTAATTTTGACATAATAATTATTCTCGTGTATTCAAATAAAATGACCCCACACAAATTTAAATTTAATTTAAAAGGGACCTAGGTTTAAAACATTAGACTAGGTTTTAACAAGACTTAAAATAGATTCATTTAATATTTGAAAAACTAAAGGTTATTAAAATACCAATTTAATATTAAATCATGAAACCCATATATTTTCCATTTCAAATGGACTCCATTAATCTTGTAACCTAAAACATATAGATCTAATATTAGCAAATTAGACAAGAGAAATGTTGACCAAATTTGAGTTTAGTCAAATTAGTTCAACCCCTACATTTCTAAAAATTTTATAATTTTATATATGTTTCATAGGGGTCTCATATGTGTTTCAGTATCTCACTTATCCCTGGCCTAGCCTTGGTCTAAGTCTATCTTCCTTATACTAGTCTAATCAACCAAAGTCAACTAGGGTCAACCCTAGTTAAAAATGGGAAAAGGTCCAAATTATATTTAAAATATACTAATTTGTTCATTTAGGTGTTCTAAGGTGTTTCTAAGTCATAAATTTATCCTTCACCATGTTTAATATGCAAAAGGGGCCTTTTGGTCATATTTCTAGCTCATTAAATGACTTGTATGGTTAGTTAAGGAAGAATATTTGTCATAAAGGGAGATTTTAATGCGAATGGGGTCATAGCATGTCAGGAATTAGTCCGATTTAGTTGAAAAAATATTTTTTTGCATAAAGAGGTAGTTTCTCCTTGAAAATAGGCCCTTATTGGCACTTGTATAGACTTGGGAAGTCCACTTTCAGCTAAAAACATGGAAAAAGTGTCTCTTAAACTTCCAATGATATTTACCATGAATTTTTTTAAGATAGAAGGTCATAAAGTTAAAAAAATTCTTCTTTTCCTTCTTTTAGCCTTCACAAGCCAAGAAAGGTCAACTTTGCATGCTTGGTGTGAGCTATATAGGTGGAGTTGGGAGAAATGCTCTTGGGGGCTAAAATTAATCTAAGTCTACTTCAAATTCATGGTAATAATTTTGAGTTTCATTTTTCCTCCTTTATGAAGACCTCGAGAAGATTTTTATGCTTCTTCATCTAAGAGGGGTCACTATTTGAGATAGTTTTAGAATTCTTTGCTTTTTTGTGACAAGTTTTATGGTTTCATATATTTCTCAAGACTTCCCCACAAGCTTTCCTATCATCTTCTCAATTTTTTAAACCTCAAGAAATCAATAATCCTCTTTTAGGCTTGTTTGGGCTTACTATTGTCTGTTCTTTTCATTCATAGGTGCCTTGAAGATGTTTCCCACTTAGAGGAAGGTGTTTTGAGGTTGTTTCAAAGTGTTATTAATGGAGGTTATCCATTTGAGGGATAAAAATTATATTTAATGTGGTTTGATAGCCTTACCCTTTCATTTTCTTGCTCTTTCTATGCCTTTATCTATACACAATTAAAACCTTCACCTACAGGCCTTGATGACATCATTGGGAGAAATGTACTTGTGATCCAATTTATTAACATTGTCTAATATACATCAACATGCCTAATAGATACTTTCCTAGGCTTGTTTTGGTCTTATATCACCTTCACTGCCAAGCATACAGTCAAATGCATACCTACAGGTGACATCAGCAGGGGTTGAAGGTTTGTACGAATGTATTTCACAAGGTTGAGACCTCATGAGGTTTATGAGGCAAGTTGATGGCTTATAAATCATCATTAATACCCTTGGTATCTCACTATGTGTTGGAGAACCATCCCAAAAAATTTATGAGTTTTAAGACCATTTTCTCAAAAATGATAAATTAGAAGATCTGTTGGTTTGGTCAGTAAAATATACCACAATCTCAAGATCCCTTTGATGCTCCTAATTATTTAGCCTTATATCCCTTGGCATGGAGAATGAATGTAACAAGTTTGAATGGGTGATTTCAAGTGGAGAGAGGTATTTTAAAGGTCTAAAAGTGATCTCAAACACACTAAAAAGCTCCAGTAGTGTCTACAAGCCTGTAGGGAACAAAAGGCTTTTGTCACCTTAAGAAACCAATTCCAACTATAAGAACATGGAATGAATGACTAGACTAGATTAAGGAGACAATATGAAATTAAAGACAAAAAAATAGGTTAGTTTAGAACATTTAACATGCCCATGACCACCTACAAGCCTCCATTCAAGCATAAAAGGTTAACCTACAAGGGTCAGAGAGGTTGAATAAGAAGAAATGTTTTGTATATATTTGGTGCAGTCTAGTATATTTTAAGTGACTATTAAATGGATATAAAATGTGTGGATATCTAAGGTGAGTTAAATAAACATTTTCTCATGCAAATCATCCAGATCAACCCCTATTTTAGCACCTATAGTAGGGTAAAAGCATGGTACCTTAGTGTAAGTAGGAAGCAAGAAAGATAGACATTATTTGAGATTTAATGGAAAAGATAAGAGAAATCTAAATGAAACATAGATTTTTTAACCATAAAGGGTGTCTTGAATATCTATTACATACCATGACAAGGTGAAAGGGATACCCTATGATGACCTACAAGCAGGGGTTAAGAAAAAATGTCTATCTTGAACTAATATGAAATACAATAAAGATTATGAAATTATTAAGAGAGATTATAATATAAGAGGAATTTTATGATCTTATAAGGTCTCAAATTTGTCTAAGATCATGATATAGCTTCATGAGCTCTAGACTGGGCAAACTAACCTATAAGCAAGGGTATAAATATAGTATATTACTCTAATAGATAGTGACTAGGAAGGTTGATACTAGAATGATGCCTTAATATTTGTAATAGGATGATAGTGAAAATATGTAATTTTACACATAATTATTTCATTTATAATTCTAAACATCTTGTTTTAATCTCATTAAAGACCAATAAACACCTACAGATATGACTATATTAACCAAGGTAGGGTCTAGACAAGCTAAGGCTACAATAAGGTATAAACCCTCTAGGAGTGAAAAAAAAGTGTGAGTGACTTGAAGAGAATCCATTATGGTATAATGGATGTCATATTATTCCTAAGACCCTGTCAATATTCCCAAACATATTTCTCACTTGGCAAATAGATTGTAGTCCATACAAGCAAACTAGGAAACCCTTGGTTCAAATGGTAAACATAAGGAATCTAGAAAGGAAAAAGGTGTTGGGTGGTTTAAAAAGATAAATGAGAAAAAATTAAAGGTTAAAACATTTATATATATCTTATAAATATTAAATTTGTTTGGAAATGTTACCTACAGGTGGATTTGAACAAAAATGTAAGAAATAGGGTGTTTTAGCTCCCTTTTTAGATAAGCTTAGTTGGTTAGGTACTGAAATGAGGGACTCCAACCTTTAAATTTGGAATAAATACTCATTATGAATTTATAAAACTAAAAAAACTCTCATTTTTCCATATGGGTAAGGGTTATACTTGTCTATTTTGTCTCAGAGATCAGCCACTCAGGAAAATTAGACTTTTGGGTTTCCAAGCAAAAGTTGGAAGAATGAGTGAATGACCTAAGATGAAGCCATAATATCTTCAATGAATTTTTTTTGATGTGTATGAAAGGTTTAAGGATGCTTATTAATACTCACATAAGCTAAAATTCCTCTGAGTGACCTGATTTTACATGCATACAGTCTAATTTGGTAGGGTTCCACTAGGCCAAGTTGGCAAAAGAGAGGACAAGTTATGAAATGAGTGTTGGAGAGGTAATGTAATAGCTTAATTAGTATTAATTTAGTGTTAAAATGTGTAATAATCCAACCTGATCATGTTAAAACAATCCAAATGAGCTAAACTTGTAAGGTATATGCTAAGCCCACAAATCATTCAAGATACCTGGAACCATCTTGAGGTATAACCCCATTTCTAACTCTTGGAAAGATATGTGGTTGATGCAAACATGAATATAAGATGTAAATATATATATATATATATATATATATATATATATATATATATATATATATATATATATATATATATATATATATATATATATATATATATCTTAGAGTGTAATTATACCTATAGGAGAGAATTTTCATGCCTTGACATAGTTCAAGCATGTAAAATGAGAGGAAAACAAGTTCGATGGGTGTTTTAAAGAACTCATATCTTTTCTAAGGATATGCATGGGAAATATAGGGATTGAGGAAAATTTGCAGGTTCCCTTGGCATCAATATTGTGGAATTTGGAGGAAGGTTCAATCTCCAATTTTTTTGAATAAATATTAAGACCTAGAACTACGTAACACCCTACTAAAACCTTAGTTATGACCCGATGAGGAAAATGAGCTTGGAGAGCCACAATAATGGCATATTTTGGCAAAACATGAAGAAGACTGACCCAAGATCTTGTCCATGCAAGGAGATGTATGAAACTATATAGACAATAGGTAAAATGTGGTTTTTCTCACCTTTTTTTTATTTTTTAGGATATATAATGTTTCAAAAGGTGTAATAATGTTTTATGGGAAGCTCAAGACCTATTATAAGTCCCTATGGTCATTTGATCCTATGGAAAATTTTATAAGCATCGAAACTAAAGATCTCTTTTAGTCAGTCAAAATTGGCATGGTGCACAAAAGGGTGAAAAGTGTGGAAACTTCAATTATATGTCCTTTTAAGGTGAGTTTGAGAGGTATAAGGTCATGAATAATATTTACAAGTTTGATTCACCTCAATTCCAAGAATATTGTTCAAGATTGGTGTTGGTCTTGACATAATTACTACTAAAAAAGCATCTAAATTCAATACCTGTCAATTCTATTGAAGATTTAAAGTCTATGGTTGATGATCAGTCATTAGTTTCCATGCCAAATTTGACCACTAGGTCTACTGCTAAAGGTATGCCCTTTGAGTTTGTGCAATTACCTCTATATTTTGCTAAAAGGTTTAGGTTTGTGAATACCCATTCTTATTCAAAAGAGTTTGTGTTTAATAAGTCTAAGTTTTGGTTGAGTTTAACTCTCAACACTCAAATTTAAAATCCCAAGATGGATAAGAACTAACCTTTTTTAGCCTTCACCAGATCATCTCCTTTGAATCTTTCCCAATATGACCAAATTCTAGGATCAACCCTGAAGAATGTTTCATCTTATAATGGAGAGGGTCCTATTACTACCATTGAACATATTAGAAACATAGAAAACTTCTGAAATATCCATAATATCATTCAATAAAATGTGTCTATTAGGTTTTTGGCATTGTCTTTCAAAGGAATAGTATTGGATTGGTATGGGATTCTACCTAAAAATTCTATTGGTTCATGGGATGAACTAGGAGATCTATTGACTAAGAGTTTTGGAGAGAAGAGTGACTATCTATCTATATATGAGAAATTGAACAATATAAAGAGGGAACCACATGATTTTATGCAATATTTTAACACTAGGTTTCAAAAAACATGGGATAGGATTCTAGATCTTGTGAGGCCTACTCCAAACTATACATTCTTGTACTATCTAAAAGCATTGAATAGTGATGTTTCTATGATGATCCAATCCATGGGTGGGAATACACTCCTTTCTACCTATGAGATATCCATCAATGATGATAATTATCTTTTTCATGTAGGAAAGATTGCTCCTAGGCCTCTAATGTCATTGTTCCCTAATTTTCAGCCTCCTAGTCAAGTTACATTACCTACCTTGGCTCCTTTGCATAGTCATGAGAAATATATCATTGTTTCTTCCAATGAGATCCATGAAGTCAAAATATTGTTATAAAGTGTCAAAAATGATTTGGTTTCCCTCAAAATTCAACAATCCTAAATTCATAGGCCATACCAATCCTACAATCAATTTGGACAAACCAATAGATCCCATTTTCAAGGTAATACTCAAGGACAAGGTCAAATTACCCAAGCTAGGACTTTTCAAAGCTACAATAGTAATGTTCCCTCATCCTCTAAAGATCTTGTTCCCACTTAAAATAACTTGTTTCAAGAACAACCATGCTATCCATCCTTTGAGAAAAATCGGGAACAAGTTACTTATACAAATTAAATGCACAACCAAACCATGACAATGCAAGGTAATCAATGTTTTCAAGTTTCTTATTTTGAAGGACCAATGAAAAGTGGGGTGGAGCATGGTCAACCAAAATCTTATTCTAACCTCATAAATAATTTTGAGGGAGAGTTTTGTGCTATTAATCACTTGGGGAATCCAAGTAATATGAATACTAGTGTTACTTCTAATACTAGGTCCATAAAATGGGTTGTTAAAGAGAAACACGGATCAGCTCAAGGACCTATTTTGGTCCCCACTTCATCTCCAATGGAAAGTGTGTCAAATTCAGCTTAGATTTCAATAAATTTAAAAGTTTTATAATGTGAAGATAGCTTGAATTAACCCTCCTTAAGCAACACCACAAGGATCTAGTGCTCCTAAAGAGCCCCCAAAGGTGAACAATTCTTCCATTAATGTTGTAGACCAAATGAATAAGATACACATAAACATCTCATTTTTGGATTATTTGACAATACTATGGTAGAAATATATGCTCCAAAAATAATTTCAAGGATTGGGTAAGCAATTTGGCTCATCTAGGAATGAAAATGTTGTCCTAGTTAATGGAACTCAACCTATAGATGGTCAAGTGAAAAATAATGAAAAAACTCCTCCTTTCTACCTATTTCTACACATTGGTGATTCCTTGTTTCATAATTACATAATAGATAGTGTGGCTATTACTTCAGTTATGCCCAAGTATTTAGCAGATAAACTAGGCTTCAAATATGAACAAATGATTAAGAGAGTCTTACAATTGGATGGATCACTAGCCAAGAGTTTGGGAGTAGTTAAAGATTTTAATTTTATCCTACATGCTTGTCTTACCTTCTCTAATCCTCATTATGTTTTTGTGGTAGATTTACCTCCATAATTTTCCCTTTACTTGTTAAGAGAGTTTATAACTAAGATAGCTAGATACTTGGCAACCAATTGGTCTTACATGGTGTTTAGGACAAAGTATGGTACTAAGGTGAAGATTGAATAAGAACCTATTCATCATAATCACTTGGATCATTACACACCTAAAGTGGAAAATGTTAATTATGCCATTATTGATGAAGAGGAACTCCAAATTAACCAATCTCCAACATCTTCCCTTAAAGGAGTTTTTGATTTGTACTTAGATGAATGGGGAAATGAACATTATGAACATGATCCTTACAAATTCATGGAAGAATCTAGTCTTGGGGTGTACTATATGTATAAGGAGGATTATTTCATGCCATACTTAGTGAATCCAAGTGAGAATTTGAATGGTTTATGGTAGCTTTTCTTTGATGGATCAAGAAGAAAGATTGGGCTAGTTGATGGAGCAATATTAGTTTCACATTCTAATGAAAGGTATTATTCAACTTTCAGATTTCAGTTCTCATGTACTTGTAATGTGGTAAAATATGAGGCCCTCATTCATGGCCTTAAATGGGAAAGGAAAAGTGGTGTCAAAGAGTTGTAAGTGTTTAGTGATAGTGAGTTAGTTGTGAATCAAGTGAGAGGGTAGAATTTGACCAAGAACTATTTGCTTAAGACCTATAAGCATAGAGTGTGGGATATTATGGAAGGTTTCCAAGATTTCAAAATCACATATATTCCAAGAGAGGAAAACAAGCATGTTGATAGGTTGGCATAAATTGGAGCTTAGTTTGATGAGCCAAAGGGGATAAAAGAGGATAAGAACTAACCACATCTCAAGGTCATTGTAAGGCCCTCCATACTAGATAATGTCACTAATTGGCAAGTGTTTGATAGTGATAAAAAAATAGAAATTTTTATACAAGAAGATAGTTGTTTTATACCAGGAATTAGTCCAAATTCTAGAAGTAATATGGAGGGTAGACTATCCAATTTAAATCTAACAAGCTTCCTAAAGGCCTAGTTACTCTTGAAAACATTTTCAATGAGGATGACCAACTAAAAAAAGAGAAGGTAAGAATGTCTACCAAACCAGAGAAATATGAGAAGGTATAAATATTTAAGGATAAACTACTTGCACTAGGAAAAGTATGCACTAGTCAAGAGAAACACACTTCCATTGAGTTATGTAAGGAGTTTAGTGATGTCTTTCCATGGGAGTATAGTGATTTGAAGGGTTTTGATCCAAGCCTAGCTCAACACACCATAGCGATAGATGAAAATTCCAAGCCTATTAATCAAAGACAAAGGCCAATCAATCCTAAGATTTAACCCCTCATGACGAAAGATCTCACTAAGTTGATTGAGTCTAGAATCATCTTTCCTATCAAGCATTTATATTGATTAGCCAACTTAGTCCCTGTTAGAAACAAAAATGGGAAGTTTAGGTTGTTTGTTGAATTTAGAGAATTGGATAGAGTTTCCTTGAGGGATCATTTTCCCCTTCCATCTATGGAAAAAATTCTACAAGTTGTGGCTAGTAGTGAGAGGTTTTTTATACTTGATGGGTATTCTAGGTATAATTAGATTTTGTTGAAGGAAAGTGACCAATATAAGATAACCTTTACTACTAAATGGGGTACATATGATTATAGTAAAATTATTTTTGGATTATCTAATGTTGGACCTACATTCCAATGTGCAATTTATATGGATTTTCAAAGACTAATCAATGGCATTGTGTTTGTGTATCTTGATGATGTAACAATTTTCTCCAAAGATGCAAATGATCACTTGAATCATATAAGGAAATTTTTTGAAAGGTGTAGAGAGTTTTGGATATCTTTAAACCCAAATAAATGTGTGTTTTTTTTCTATGAGGGAAAAAACTTAGGATATAATGTCTCCAAGAAGGGATTATCCATTTATCCTAAAAGGGTGAGTGCCATCTTGGCATTTTCTTTGCCTAAACACAAGAAAGGATTACAAAGTTTCTTTAGGAATTTTTTTTTATAAGGATATTAATTTTTGATTTTTATAACTTGGTTAAGCTTCTAACCCCCATGCTAAGGAAGGATGAAGTGTTTAGTTGGACAAGAAGGAGAAAGGAAATTTTTGAAGAGATCAAACAAGCCATTGCCCAAGCTCCTACTCTTGCAAGTCCTAATTTATCTAAAGATTTCAGTTTGTATGCCTTTGGGAATGAAGAGGTAATTTATACCATGCTTACTCAAGTAAATTATTAAAATTTAGAATAACCTATTGCTTTCTTTAGTCTAGGTTTAGAAGGCTATGAGGTAAGATACACGTATGTTGAGAAACAAGTACTTTTAGTTACTAAGAGCCTAAAGAAATTTAGGCATATTTTATCTAATAACAATATTCACATATTTTTACCTCATCATAGTGCTAAATAATTTATCTTGATAAGGGATTTGAATTAGAAGAGGGCAAGGTTGGATCACAAAAGTGATGAAGTATGGTGTGGAGATCAAGACAACTGAGCTAGTGAAGGGAAAAGGGTTATGTAAGCATCTTTATTTAGACTTTAAAGAGAAAAAGGAGGTTTTTTTGGCACTTTATAATGACCCTATGGTATCTGTATCTTCACCCATGAGAATTTAGACACAAGATATGATTCATTTTATTCAAACTAATGAGTGTCCACAAGGTCTTGTTAGAACTGGAAGAAGGTACTTTAGATTTCAATCCATTCCTTATGTACTTGTTAATGGATTGTTATTTAGAAAATAATTTTTAGGTGTGTTTGTTTATATCAGATTAACAAAGGACTACATGATTTTTATGATGAACCAGTTGGTGGTCACTTTACTCTAAAAACCACAACTACTAGGATTATGAGGGCTGGATACTTTTGGCCTAGCTTGTTCAAATATACCCATGATTGAGTAAGAAAATGTCAAAATTGCACTCTTTTTGATTGTAAACAAAATATTTCTTCCTTGCCTCTTCATCCAATCCAAGTTGAGAAACCCTTCATGCAATGGGGTTTGGATTTCATAGGCCTAATCAATCCACATTCTAGTGTTGGTCATAAATGGGTGTTGACTACTAAAAATTAATTTAAAAGATGGCTGGAGGATGTAACTCTCAACAAGGTAAATGAAAACTAAATTATAGACTTCTATGAAGGTATAGTAACAATGTTTGGATCTCCTTCAACAATAATTTTACATAATGCATTAGCTTTTCTTAGAACAAGGATAAATGAATGGGATTTGAAGCATGGAATTTATCTTATCACCTCCTAAAACTATTATCCCCAAGGGAATGGACTAGATAAGTCCACAAATAATAATATAATTAGAATCATAAAGAGGATAATGGAGGAGAATCAAAAGATTTGGCATTCCAAGTTGAAGATAACCCTTTGGGTTGATAGGATTACCCCAAAAAGAACAATTGGGAATTCACCATACACACTTTTTTATTGGAGAGAAGTAAGATTTACTATTTAACTTGAGTTAATAGCCTTGTACCTTACCTATCAACTGTAATTGATGGAGAATGAAAGCAAGGATGTCAGGTTATGTGAGTTGATGGAGCTTGAGGAGACATGATATCAAGCTATTAAAACTATGAGAAATCACCAAGAGCAAACAAAGAGATAATTTGATAAGAAATCCATGCCAATAAGTTTCAAGGAGGAAGACAATGTCCTCAAATGGGATGAGGATAAAGCTAAACTTGGAAGACACACAAAGTTTGATGCTTTATAGAGTGGTCCATATGTGATCACACAATGTAAGCAACATAATGCTTTTCCAACTCTCAAGGTTGGATGGAGAGGAGCTTGATATCCCAGTCAATAGGATATATCTCAAAAAAATTTACTAAGGTTATCCTCTCCCCTTGTACATAGTTTCTTGCTTTCTTTGTGTTCCCTAAGTGGTTATGCATACGTGTGAGTTTTATCTTGTGTCTTATCTTTTATTGTTCCTTGTTTGGTCTTGTTCTTGTTGGTGTGGTGTGTTTTATTATGTTTTTGTTTTATTCATTTCCTTAATAGTCATCTTGAATAATGCATTGACTCCATTGACCCCTAGTTGGATAAGGCTACTAGTCCTTAACATAGGAAAACATGTTACCCCTAGGAATTACCAAAAGTGTTAACCAAATTTGACTTTTAGTCAAATTGATTCAACCCCAAAATTTATAAACTTTTTATAAGTTTATATATGTTCTATATCGATTTAATATGTGTTTCAATATCTCAGTTATCCTTGGCTCAGCTTTGGTCTAATTCCATCTTCCTTATACATGTCCAATCAATTAAAGTCAACCAAGGTCAACCCTAGTCAAATATGGTCAAAGGTACAAATTATCTTGAAAATATCCTAATGTGGTCATTTATGTGTTATAAGGTATTTCTTAGTCATAAATTTGTTCTTCACCATGTTTCATATGCAAAAGGGGCCTTTTGGTCATATTTCTAGCTCATTAAATGACTAGTACGGTTAGTTAAAGAAGAAGAATTGTCACCAAAGAAGATTTCAACTTTAATGGGGTTAGATCATGTTAGGAATTAGTTAGAGTCAGTTCAAAAAACAATTTTATGTAGAAAGAGGTATTTTCTCCTTGAAAATAGGGCCTTATTTGCACTTGTACATACTTGGGAAGTCCACTTTCAGCTAAAAACATGGGCAAAGTGTCTCTTCAACTTTTTATGATTTTTACCATGATTTTTATTGAGAGAGAAGGTCAGAAAGTTAAAATTTTGCTTCTTTTCCATATTTTAGCCCTCACAAGCCAAAAAAGGTCAACTTTGCATGCTTGGTGTGAGTTGAACATGTGGAGTTGGGAGAAATGCTTGTGGGGATGAAAGTACTCTAATTCTACTTCAAATTTATGGCAAGAATTATAAGTTTAATGTTTCCTCTTTTATGAACCATCACTAAGACCTTAGGTAGCTTTTTATGCTTCTTCATCTAAGAGGGGTAACTGTTTGAGATAGTTTCATAATTCTTTACTTTGTTTTGACAAGTTTGATGGTTTTATATATTTCTCACGACTTCCCCATAGGTTTTACCATTATCTTCTCAATTTTAGAGACATCAAAAAATAAATAAGCCTCTTCTAGGCTTGTTTGGGGTATGCCATTGTCTGTTCTTTTCATCTACAGGTGCCTTGAAGATGTTTCCCACATAGAGGAGGTGTTTTGAGGTTTTTTAAAAGATGTTATTAATGGAGGTTATCAATGTGAGGGATAATAATTGAATTTGAGGTGGTTTGAGAGCCTTACCCTTGCATTTTATTGCTCTTTCTATGCCTCTACCTACACATAATTAAAACCTTCACCTACAAGTCTTGATGACATCATTGGGAGAAATTTACTTGTGCTCTAATTGATTAACATTGTCTAATATTCATAAATATGCCTAATAGAGCCTTTCCTAGGCTTGTTTTAGTCTTATATCACATTCACTACCAAGCATATAGTCAAATTCATACATATAAGTGACATCAGTAAGGGTTGAAGGTTTGTACAGAGGTATTTCACAAGGTTGAGCCCTCATGAGGATTATGAGGCAAGTTGATGGCTTAAAAAGAATGATTAATACCATTTTTAGCTCACTAGGTTTTGGAGAAGCATCCCAACAAATATATGAGTTTTAATACCATTTTCTCAAAAATGATAAAATAGAGGACCTGTTGGTTTGGTGAGTAGCATATACCACAGTCTTAAGATCCATTTGATGTTCCTAATTATTTAGAATTATATCCCTTGGCATGGATAATGAATGTACCAAATTTTAAGGGGTAATTTCAAGTGGAAGCAAGTATTATAAAGGTCTAAAAGTTCTCTCAAACACACTAAAAAGCTCCCGTAGGGAACAAAGGGCTTTTGTCACCTTAAGAAAACAATTCCAAATATAAGAACATGAAGTGAATGAATATAATAGCTTAAGGATACAAGATGAAATCAAATAAAACAAAATAGGTTAGGTTATAACATTTAACATGCCCATGACCACCTACAAGCCTTCATTCAAACATAAAAGGTTAACCTACAAGGGTCAGAGAGGTTGAATAAGATGAAGAAATGTTTTGTACATATTTGGTGTGGCCTAGTATATTGTAAGTGAATATTCAATGGATATAAAATTTTGGGAAATCCAATTTGATTTCAAGAAACATTTTATCATGCAAATCAACCCCTATTTTAGCACCTACAATAGGGTAAAAGCATGGTACCTCATTCTAAGTAGGAATCAAGCAAGATAGACATTATTTGAGATTTAATAGAAAATATAAGATAAATATAAATGAAACATAAATTTATTTACCACAAAGGGTGTCTTTAATATCTAGTACATACCATGACAAGGTGAAATGGATACCTTGTGATGACCTACAAGCAGGGATTAAGAAAGAATGTTTTAGGCATGAACTAATATGAAATACAAAAAATATTATGAGATTATTAAGAGAGGTGCCAATAAAAGAGGAATTTTATGACCTTATAATGTCTCAATGGGGTATAATATCATGAGATGATCTTCATGAACTCTATACAGGACAAACTAACCTTTAGGCAAGGGTAGAAATATAGTGTATCAGTCAGGCAAATGGTGACTAGGAAGGTTGATACTAAAATGATACTTTAAGATTTGAAAGAGGATGATAGTGAAAATATGTACATTTCCACATAAGGAAGTTCATTTATAACTCTACACATATTTTTCAAATCTCATTAAAGACCAATAAACACCTATAAACATGATTGTATCAGTCAAGGCAGGGTTTAGACAAGCTAAGGCTACAATGAGGTATAAACCCTTTAGGAGTGAAAATAAAGTGTGAGTGAATTAAAGAGGGTAAATTATGGTCTAATTTATTTCATATGATTCCTAATACCCTCCCAATATTTCTAAACATCTTTCTGACTTGGCAAATAGACGATAATCTGTATAAGCAAGCTAGAAAGCCCTTGGTTCAAAGGGTAAGCATAAGGAATCAAAAAAAAGAAAGGTGTTAAATGGTTTTAAAATATCAAGGAGAAAAAATTAAAGGATATAAACATGCATAGGAATATTATAAACATTAATTTGGTTTGGAAAGGTTACCTATAGGTGGATTTGAACAAAAATGCAAGAAAACAAGGGTTTTTAGCCCATTTTTAGACAAGTTGAGTTAGTTAGGTACCTAAATTATGGATTATGAAGTTTAAATTTGGTAAAAATACTCATTAATAACTTATAAAACTCAAAAATCTATAATTTTACCTTGGGGATAAGGGCTATATCCCTCTATTTTGTCTTAGAGGTCAGCCACTCAAGAAAATCAGAGTTTTGGTTTTCCAAGCAAAAGATGGAAAAATGAGTGTATGACCTAAGAGGAGTAATTTATATATTAAATTTATTTATTTTAATGTTTATTTAATTTTTAATTATTATTATTAACACTCACACAAGCTCCAATTACTCAGAGTGACCTAATTGTGCATGCATACAGTCCAATTTGGCAGGGTTCCACTAGGCCAAGTTGGCAAAAGAGAGGAAAAGTGATAAAATGAATGTTGGAAAATTCATTTAAAATATTTTAAATTATTTATTAAGTGTGAAAATTTTAAATAAGACATACTAAGAATTCTATAATAATCCAAATGAGCCAAACTTGTAAGGTATATGATAAGCCCACTGAGCATTCAAGAAACCTAGAACCATCTTGAGGTCTACCCCCATTTATATCTCTTGTAAATATATTTGATTGATTTAAACATTACTATAACATGTAAATCGACATTTTTGAGATCTTGGAGTGAAAATATACCTACACGAGAGAAATTTCTAGCCTTGATACAGTTCAAGCATGTAAAATAAGAGGAAAACAAGTTCAATGGGTGTTTTCAAGAACTCATATCATTTATAAAGATATTCATGCGAACTATAATTATTTATGGAATTTATTAGGATCCATTTTAATAAATATTTTGTAATTTGGAGGTAGGTTTAATTACCAAGTTTTATGAATAAAGTTTAAGACCTAGAACTGCCTAAAATCGTGGTTATGACCCAATAAGGAAAGTGAGCATGGAGAGACACCATAATGGAATATTTTGGTAAGGAAACATATTATAAATTTGATAAGATTAGCTCAAGATCTCATCCATTCAAGGAGATGTACAAAACTATACAGACAATAGGCAAAATGTGGTTTTTCTCACCATTTTTTGTGTTTTGCAAGGTCTATGATGTTTAAGAAGGTGAAATCAAGTTTTATGGGAAGATTAGAACATATTATAAATACCTATGGAAATTTTATCCTATTTAAAATTTTATAAGTTTCCAAAATAAATATCTCATTTTAGCTAATCAAAACTGGCATGGTGCACACAAAGGTGAAAAGTGTGTAAACCTTAATTAGATGTCCTCTTAATATTATTTTGAGAGGTCTAAGGCCATTTATAATATTTATATGTGTCATTAAATCCATCCCATGTATTTATATGGGAATATAAATACTTTTTTGAGGCCAAGTGTGAGGGGTGACTAAAACAAGGAGTTTTAAGATTGCAAATAATGATTGCTTCATTCTAAGATTGCATATAATGATTGCTTCATTCTATGAGTTTCCAAAAGTGTAGGGATGAGACCAATTCATTTTATTTTATTAATAAATTTCTTTCCTCTCATCCTAATAATCAAATATATCCCTAGTTACTGGTGGAATGTTCATACCGATGTAAATTGTGAGGACAATTTTTGTGCTAGGATTGAAATTTTTATGCTACATTTCATGAATTTCATGACTTGTGTAGACAATTGGACCTCCTAAATTTTCATGGTTAAACTCATAACTATTTATCATATAAATTTTAACTCCTTTTTTAATATTGACACATGTCCATGTGACCTTTGGACTTCCTTCGCTTTGCCTCTCTCTCAAAATCTATAAATATGGACCCTTTTACTTCTTTTTGGTATCATAAATTGGTTAATTGGGAAAATTTATCAAAATTTATACTTTAAATACTCTTTAATAAATATACAAGTGATTTTTACACTTAAATGTTTTACTATTGAGTATTGATTGCAATCTTGTTGGTCTTGTCTAGTGAAAGATCTTCTTTTCTAGCATGTTACTCTTGATTGTCTACCAAATGTGTAGAAAGGTTAATATTATAGGTATTTGTTAGTATTATTTTCTATGTTTATATGTGTCTTATATGTTTTTTATGATTTTATTCCTTCATGTAATCATCCATTACCCTCCTAAATATCAAATACCTTCTTGAATCTAACATATGAAACATTGACGTGACAATGCATCCTAAGTTGTGAGTTTTGTGTGAGAGAGACTTTATTTGTATTTAATTAGTAGATATTAAGTAAAATGGGAGGATATTAAACATTTTTTTATCACCTTTTTTGGTTTTCATATTTGTTTTCTTAACCCTTTTCATCCATAAGTTTATAGGTAAAGAAGTGCTTCAAAGAGTGCATTAAAGGAACTAGCCCTTCTAGAGATTCATCTCTCAACATTGTCACCCAAAAAAAGAGGGATATCTCCATTATGCCATTTAGATGAGGATATTTAGGCATCTCCTCAAGTGTGCAAATCCAAGTGTCAATATTTTTTGGCATGCTTAGTGGGACCTCAAGTCCTAGAAGATTGTTCAATATTGGTGTTGGTCTTGACATAGTTGTACTTACAAAAGCATCTACATTCAGTACCTAGTGACTCCATTAAATATTTCAAGTATTTATTTAATGATCAGTCCTTAATTTCCATGCCAAAGGTGACCACTAGGTCTATTTCTAAAGGTATACCCTTTAAGTTTTTGTAATTACCTCTATATTCTACCCAAAGGTTTAGGTTTGTGAATACCCATCCTTGTTCAAGAGAGTTAATGTTTAAGAAGTCTAAGTTTTCATTGAGTTCAAATCTCAAAACTAAAATTTCAAATCCCAAGATGGCTAGAAATCAACCTTTTTTATCCTTCACCAGATAATCTCTTTTGAATCTTGCCCAATATGACCAATTTCTAGGAGCAACCCTTAAGAGTGTTCCATGCTTTAGTGGACAATGTCCTATTACTACCATTGAACATATTATAAACATAGAAAAATTTTGCAATATTTGTAATATCATTCAAGAAAAGGTGGCCATTAAGTTTTTGGCATTGTCTTTCAAAGGAAAAGTCTTGGATTGGTATGAAACTCTACCTAAAAATTTGATTGGCTCATGGAATGAACTAGGAGATCTATTGACTAAGAGGTTTGTAGAGAAGAGAGACTATCTATCTCTAGCTAAGTGATTGACCCCTATAAAGAGGGTGCCATATGAGTTTATATAATATTTTAACACTAGGTTTCAAAAAACATGGGATAGGATCCTAACTCTTATGACGCCTACTCCAAACTATGCAATCTTTTAATATCTAAAAGCATTGACTAGTGATGTCACTATGATGATCCAATCTATGGGTGAGAATAAACTCCCTACTACCTATGAGATAGCCATCTATGTTGAGAATTTTCTTGTTCAAGTATGAAATATTTATCCTAGGCCTCCAATACCATTGTTCCCTAATTTGTAGCCTCTTAGTCAAGTTACATTACCTACCTTGGCACCTTTGCCTAGTCATGAGAAATATGCCATTATTCCTTCCAATGAGATCCATGAAGTCAAAAGCTTGTTATAAAGTGTCACTAATGAGTTTATTTCCCTCAAAAAGCTACAAGCCCAAATTTATAGGCCATACCAATCCTACAATCAGTTTGGATAAACCAATAGACCCTATTTTCTAGGTAATGCTCAAGGAAAAGGTCAAATTACCTAAGTTAGGCCTTATCAAAGTTATAATACTAATGACGATGTAAGGTAATCAATCTTTCCAAGTTTCATGTTTTTAAGGACCAATGCAAAGTGGGGTCGACAATGGTTAACCAACATCTGATTCTATGCTCATAAATCATTTGGAGGGAGAGTTCTATGATATTAATCACTTGGGGAATCTAAGTAATATGAATACTAGTGTTGCCTCTAACACTAGGTCCAAGAAAAGGGTTGTTGAAGAGCAACAAGGAGCAGCTCAAGGACCTATTTTGGTCCCCACTTCATCTCTAATGTCAAGTGTGTCAAATTAAACTCCTAGAGTGCAATAAATTCAATTTTTTTAGAATGGGATGATAGATCCAATTCACCCTCTTTCTCAAGATACACCACAAGGAGCTAGTGCTCCTAAAGAGCCCCCAAAGGTAAACAATTCTTACATTAATGTTTTAGACCAAATGAAGAAGCTAAAAATGAAAATTTCATTATGGGATTATTTTTATAATACCAAGGTAGAAATATATACTCCAACAAGAATTTCAAGGATTGGGTAAGCAACTTGGCTCATCTAGGAATGAAAATGTTGTCCTAGTTAATGGAACTCAACCTATAGATGGTCAAGTGAAAAAGAATGGAAAAACTCCTACTTTCCATCTATCTCTAATAATTGGTGATTCCTTGGATAATAATTTCATCATAGATAGTGGGATATGAATTTAGTTATGCCCAAGTGTATAGAAGATAAACTAGGCCTAAATTATGAGCCAATGACTAAGGGAGTCTTATAATTGGATGGATCACTAGCCAAGACTTTGGGAGTAGTTAAAGATTTGAATTTTATCCTACATGATTTTCTTAACTTATCTATTCCTCATGATGTTGTTGTGGTAAATTTACCTCCATACTTTTCCCTTTGCTTGTCAAGAGAGTTTACAGCTAAGATAGGTGGATACTTGGCAACCAATTGGTCTTACATGGTGTTTAGGATAATGTAAGCTACTAAGGTGAAGATTGAATCAGAACATATTTATCATAGTCACTTGGATCCTTACACACCTAAAATTGTAAATGTTAATTATGCCATCATTGATGAAGAGAAACTCCACATTGACCAATCTCCAACATCTTCCCTTGAAGGAGTTTCTGATTTGTACTTAGATGAATGGGGAAATGAACATTATGAACATTATCCTTACAAATTCATGAAGGAATATGGTTTTGGGGTTTATTTTATGCATTTGGATGAATCTTTCATAACAAACTTAGTGAAGCCAAGTGAGAATGTGGATGGTTTATGGCAGCTTTTCTTTGATGGATCAAGAATCAAGATTGGGGTAGGTGGTGGAGCAATGTTGGTTTCACCTTCTAATATAAGGTATTATTCAACTTTTAGATTTAGATTCTAATGTAATTTTAATGTGGTAGAATATGATACCCTCATTCATGTCCTTGAATGTTCAATTAAAATAGGTGTCAAAGAGTTCAAAGTGTTTTTTGATAGTGAGTTAGTTGTGAATCAAGTGATAAAGCAAAATTTGACCAAGAAATCTTTGGTTAAGTCATATAAGCATAGAGTGTGGGATATTGTATAAGGTTTCCAAGATTTCTAAATCAGATATATGATAAGAGAGGAGAATAAATATAATGATAGGTTGAAATCAATTGGAGCTTAGTTTTATGTTTTGAAGGGGATAAAATAGGATAAGAACCAACCACATCTCAAGGTCATTGTAAGGCCCTCCGTACCAGATAATGTCACTAATTGGCAAGTGTGTGATAGAAATAAAAAAATAGAAATTTTTATAAAAGAAGAGGGTGATTTTTCTCCCAATAATTATTCCAAATTAAAAAAAAAATATGGAGGGTAAAATATCTAATTGAAATCCAACAAGCTTTCTAATGGCCTAGTTACTCTTGAGAACGTATTCAATGAGGATGACCAGCTAAAGAAAGAGAAGGTATGCATGTATACCAAATAAGAGAAATATTATAAGGTATAAATATTTAAGGATAAGTTACTTTCACTTGGAAAAATATGCACTAGTCAAGAGAAACATGCTTTCATTGAGTTATGCAAGGAGTTTAGTGATGTCTTTGCATGTGAGTATAGTGATTTGAAGGGTTTTGATCCAATCCTAGCTCAAAACACCATAGAGTTAGATGAAAATTACAAGCATATTAAGAAAATACAAAGGCCAATAAATCCTAATATTTAACCCCTAATGAAGAAAGAGATCACTAAGTTGATTGAGTCTAGAATCATCTTTCTTATCAAGAATTCATTTTAGTTAGCCAACTTAGTCCTTGTTAGAAATAACATTGGGTAGATTAAGTTGTGTGTTGACTTTAGGAACTTTAATATATTTTAATTTAAGGTATAATTATACTATTACTTATATGGAATGAATTCTACAAATTTTGGCAGGTAGTGAGAGGTTTTCTCTCCTTGATGGGTATTATGGGTATAATCAGATTTTGGTAAAGGAAAGTGACCAATATAAAACAACCTTTAATACTAAATGGGGTACATATAATTATAGTAAAATTATTTTTGGATTTTCTAATGCTAGAAATAGATTTAAAAATTCAATGGATATGGATTTTCAAGGACTAATCAATGACATTGTGTTGGTGTATCTTGATGATGTAACAATTTTCTCCAAGGATGCAAATAATCACTTGAATCATCTAAGGTAGATTTTTGAAAGGTGTAGAGAGGTTGGTATCTCTTTAAACCCAAATAAATGTGTGGTTGATATCCATAAGGGAAAACTCTTAAGACACATTGTCTCCAAGAAGGGCTTATCCAATGATCCTGAAAGGGTTAGTGGCATATTGGCATTGTCTTTACCTAAACACAAGAAAGGTTTGCAAAGCTTATTTAGGAAAATAAATTTTATAAGAATATTCATTACTAATTTTTATAACTCAGTTAGGCCTCTAAAATCCATGGTAAGGATGAAGTGTTCACTTAGACAAGAAGGAGAATTTTTTTTTGAAGAGATCAAACAAGCCATTACCCAAGCTCCTACTCTTTCAAGTCCTAATTTCTCCAAAGATTTAAATGTTTATACCTTTGGAAATGAAGAGGTAATCTCTACCATGATTACTCAATTAAATTATTAAAATTTAGAGCAGCCTATTTCCTTATTTAGTCAAGGTTTAGAAGGCTATGAGGTAAGATACACCTATGTTAAAAAACAAGTACTTTCATTTATTAGGATCCTAAATAAATTTAGGCATATGTTATCTAATAGTAAGATTCACATATTTTTACTTCATCCTAGTGTCAAAGACTTCATCTTGAGAAGGGATTTGAATGAGAAGAGGTTAGGTTGGATTACAAAAGTGATGCAATATGATGTGGATATCAAGACAACCAAGCTAGTGAATGTAAAAGGGTTATGTGAGCATCTTGCATTAGACTTGAAAGAGCAAAAATAGGTTGCTTTGGCACTTCATGATGACCTTATGGCAGATACATCTTCACCCATGAATATTTAGACATAATATATGATTCATTTTCTTCAAACCAGTTGTAAACTAGGAATTTGACTCAAGAGAGGTGTTAGTATCTTGTTAGTGACAAAATGAAATCAAATTAAAAAACCAACACACTAGCTAACACACATATCTAGGCCTAGTTACTTGGTTGAGTTTAGTTAACAATACTAGAATTGAAACAAAACTAAAATATGAAAGAGAAAAAATATTTCACCTCCCTTGAATGCTCCATATTAGCTTGTAGTAGTGGATTTCTCGGCTTATGCTCATGAAGTGTTCATCAAAGGAGGCTTGGATATCTCTCCTTCTCCTTGGCACCTTGTGGCTTTAGCTTGGCTTGGCTCAATATTTGGAAATTATAACACTAACTTTCATGAATATTTGGATTCAATTTAGAATTATAACTTTGGCATAAAAGAGCTTAAAATTCAATAGGTAGGGACTCCTATTTATAGATTTTTGGAATGATTTAAGGATTAACCATGATCATCCATCTCAAGATTGAGATGTGGGACCATAAATAAATCCAAATATTAAATTCATTATACAAATATACTCATTAATATTTTGGATAGAGGGGTATTGAATAGGCATGGAGGGTCATAATGAGGCATGAGAGACCCATAATCTTGATATTTTATGCATTTATGGCTTATAGATGCCACCCCATATGATGTAGTTAATAGAAATAAATTTCCAATAAATATTTATTTAACAAGTTACATGGAAAATTAACTTAAGTCCCTAATTTGGTTTAATTATTCTAAAACATGATTAGTCAACTTTAATGAAAATTTTGGCTCTTGGTGCACAAATTAATCAAATTGGTCAAAATGTCTTGTTATAGGTCTAAAACTTGACTAGATTGGAATTAGAAGTCAATTTTAGATGTGTTGGATTCATTATCCCATTTAGTATGTTACCAACACCGAATAACAAAGGCACATATATCACACAAGATATTTGATAGAGAAGAGCAATCCAGGGCACCCAAGTGCAAAATTGGTAATTTGACTCGAAATGATCTGATCAAAGTTAACTGGCCCATAAATAACATTGTCCCATTTAGTGATACTCTATCTAAAATTAGAACTTTAATATATCAATTTCAACCCATTTAATGTATTTTAATGTTTTTAAGCCAAATTGTGCACTTTGGTGGAAATTGGTCAAAAGCCTCTTTGGAGGTTATTGGTAGCTAGTTTTAGGTGTCTATAGTTTATCCATGTCTAATAAGATGATGCAAACTATAGGCAAAGTAATATCTTTTCAAATAATGAGAAAATTCCTGTATTCCAAAAAGAAGATGATGGTTTAAGAACAAAGCTTCAAATGGTGTTTGGGAAGCCTAAGATGATGTCCCCTCAAGGGACTGCCTATCAAATTTATTGATGGATGATCCCCTGAAAAGAAACACTAAGAAAGGTGGAATTAAAACATGGTTGAGATTCATCTAAATGATAAAATACTTACATGGATTCATGTAAAAAGGATACTAATTTTACCAAAGGTAGTTATAATTAGGATTAAAAGTCAAAATAATGATTTGCCCATAGGTGGTTATAATCATTAAGAGGACCTAGATTGGCTAAAGAGGTTTTTTCCCCAGTTAGGGATGATTAACATGCATAACTCATGGATATAACCTAGTATATAGATTAAATATGAGTGGGTACAAAATAATGAAATAGATGAAAAGAAGAATAAGATTAATCAATTTGATTGATTCAATTATACATGTCAATAAGGAGATGCTCATCTTGATTAGCAATGATACAATTAGAATGGTTAATGGGTTGATTAGATGAAGGGTGGGATGGGAGGATTTGCCAAGGTGCCAAGGAGAAAATTCTATGGCTCAATTGATTATAGACCTTCTTGAAGCTAATTTTTACTGTAGCATGTGATGGTAGGCTTCGTGATAGAACACCATGAAGACTTAGCTAAAATATTCATAAGGACTGACTCTCAATCTAATAAACACTCAAAAATAATGCACCAATGATAAAAATGATGATGAAAATTTTGATGTATGAATCTGGATGGAATCAAGAATAATGTGCTCAAAGAATCACCCAATGAACACATATAGACTGAGTTAAGGCAATAGTGTTGAAATAAAACAAACAAGCAAGAAGACAAACAAAAAAATAAAAAACACAAAAACTAAATAAATAGACAAACAACTTGAAATAAATAAATAAACAAAATCAAAAGAAATCATCCTAACGTTTGCCCCAATAAGGTGGATCGAGGATAACTGACTAGGCTTAGACATCACAAATGTTTTTGGATTTTTGAAATGTTATGAATATTTTTGTAATTTTGAGGTATCTTAACTCATTATATAATGACAATATACCTACCAAAAAAATGATGAGAGTATATGGAAAGAGGGACTGAGGTGACCTCAACATGATTTGAGCATGACCTACTTGGTCCTGAAATGACCTCAAGTCATAGTAATTCCATCCACATAAAAGGTGAGGAAAAACCAACTAGGTCCCAACAAGTTCTCAAATATATAAAATGGTGATTCAAATGAAAACAATTATGGCAAGGTGATGTAACAATGCATGGTAAACAAGTGTTGCCCCTATTTTTCCCACAAGTGATTATAACTAAGATACGAAAGAATTGATCAATGATACTAATTTTCCCATAGGTAGTTATAATTAGTAAAAAAAACTAGTGAGACACTAATTTGCCTATAGATGATTATAATTAGGCTCACATAAACAAATTTGATAGGATGAAATATATCTTTCCAAATAAACTATCACACTACTTTCATAGACTATCATCATAAACACAAACTTCATAAGAGTTAAAACCTGATTGAAATCCCCTTGTAAAAAGTGTAGAAAGAACCAAAGTAGCCAAGATCAAAATAAGAGTGCATATGATGACTAAAAATAGGCTTTGGTCTAGATAGGAATGGAATGCTTAGATGGCATGGTCTTGCAAAAGATAACGATGGTTTGATAAATTGGATAAAATGGTAAGAGGGTTGCCCCCAAGTGAGAAGGTGATTAGACAGGATATGCGATAATGGCAAAAGGATATGTAACAATGGAAATGGCATGTAAATGAAATGGTATGGTACATGTTTTTGTCTTGGGTGTGGTTTTTTATTATATTGTTCCTACTGATGGGGAGATGCACATCCTAATCAACAAATGATATAAATAAAATAATTGATAATGTTAATTGTTAGCCCACACCTCATCTAAATAATTGCTCTATCAATAACTACCTATAGATTTAGATGTTGAGAATGATTTTGTGATCTTTGTTGGTCATTGATTTTGATTCCTTCAAGCGTAGAGACAAGGTATCTTTATAGCCTCCACAAAGGAAAGTGCAACCATGGATGGTAGGTTTGATTGTGAAATAAAATGGTAGATGATAATGGAATGTATAATGGTGGGGAAAAAGTGAATATCAAGACTTTCAGTCACACGTAATGTTACTAATTCTAGATTTGACATAATTTTGGTTGTGGCAAGGCTGAAGACTTGTTCTATCGATATGACCATCATATTTTTATATTGTTTGGGCCTGAGAGTAGATACCATCTAATTAGACTATAGATAGTAAGCTATTTTGATTTGATCTTTGATTTTGTCTTTATCAAGTAGTGTATAACTTTTGTGCTCAGCTATTAGTGCCTCAATGAGGTTTTCACCAATGAAGTTGTCTTGATTTTCCTGTAGCACCTTCAAGAAGGTTTCACTAATGAATATTGGCTTTTGAATTTGATTTTTTTCTAGTGCTTCTAAAAAATTTTGACTAGAAGATGTTGAGTTATAAATTTGATTGTATCTTAGTGCCTCTAAAAACATTTCACTAGGAGAGTATTCTTCTATGACATGAATGTGATCTTAGCCTCCTTTCTCTTCTTCAACTGCTATGTCACGATGGATGCAGTTCAAAAAAGTGTGATTCTATTGATCTCAATTAGCACTTATGGGAGATAGAATGTTAATAATATGTCTATCTTGGTTGATGGTATTGGAATGGGTGTTGGCATCATAATCTTTGTAGAAGATACTAGGAGAAATTATGTTAATGCTAAAGTACTCATCCTAAAAAACTATATAAAGATCACAAATGTATTCAAATTGATCTGTGAGGTATGCATAACCAATGTTGTAATAACCACAAACATATTTTTCTTTTGAATTTGATTCTAACTCAAGGGACTTTGAATTTGATGTTGAGACTAATGTTGATTATAATTTTTATGATAAATCTAATGCAATCCAAGAATATAACCTAAGTCTAACTCTGATTTTTCATCTAATGGATACTTTGTTACAATGATGTCTTATTGAATGTTTGGTATTGGATAAGTAATGACCTATGATGGCATAATGGGCTCCACAAAGATTGGTTTGTCAAAGTGAGACTCCTCCATAATGAGAAATAGGTTAAGAAATAACTCCTTAGTGACTAGATTATCAAGGGGAGACTCTTAAAAAATAGGCATATATATAAGGTAATGATTTTCCCAAAGGCAGTTATAATCATTAAGAAGTGACTCAACAAAGAATATCTCGTTAGAGTGAGACTCCTCAATAATCAGTATAGGATCAATAGATAATTCATCATAAGTTGACTTACCATAAATGGTTGATTCAATATAAACATCTCAGATTGGTTGGTTCTCTTGGCCTTAGTCTCTAATGAGTTAGAAGATACCAGTTTTAAACATAGATTGGTCTTCAAATGATTGGATTAGTTGAGGTTTGGATGGGATTGATAATGGAGGAGGAATGTCCTACAGTTAGATAATGCTAGTTAACTAGGGAGCATGATTACTTTCATGATCCAAAGGACAAAGTCCTAAGATGGTAAAAATAGGGTGGTGTGGATTTTGATTGCTCACATAATTCAAAGGACTATGTCTTAGAATGATGAAAGGGTATTGTGGAGCTTGGTTGCTCACACAAGCCAAAGGACTAGGTTTAGGAATGGTAATGGTATTACTTGGATATTTTAGAGCTTGATAGCTTGTATAATCCAAAGGAGAGTTAGGGGTAGTTGATTGTAAGATTAAAAAAGGACATCATACAACCTGATTGGTTATACAAGCCAAAGCATCCAAGTCTTCCTCATAAACCATATCATCCTAGTCATGAGTTGGCTCATAAGTTGGTTCTTGATTGTGTTTCATGTACTAATTATTGCAAAGAGGGTATGGATCTATATCCCAAATAACATTATCTATAGCTGGGTCTTTAAATTCTTTCTCACCAGCCTCTTCATGCCAATCAAGGTCTTGATTTGGATTTTGTGAATTTTGACTATGTTCCCCATATGGAGTATTGTAGGGATATTAATAAAACTCCTTAGAAAATATTTTTCTATAGGGGTTCCTAGTGGGATTTTGTGTGGCCATTATATCATAAGTTATATTTTACATGACTCCACCATAAGTTTATCTATACATATCCATGTAAATGATGAAAGTTCTAAAATAAAAAATCTTAGAGTTCTACAAACTCTAAAAAACTATCCAAAGGATAAATGGTTCAAACTTGGTCTAACTTGGTCAAAGGGGTGGAGCTGTATCTCTAAAATAATTGTGCTAAGAATTGGCATAAAATAGTCTAGCATCAAATGTCTAATGCCAAATGTCATGCATATAAAAGGTCAAGCATCTGAATAAAAACAAGCATATTAAAAGTCTAGGTTAAAGTGTTCCAAACAAGGTCTAAACTGGGAAAAGGGAAAAGAGTCACTAGGTCTTTTGTCCAAATGTCGAGTCAAAATTTAGGCTCAAACAATTCATGTGTTATAAATTTTAGACAAATGGCATCAAAAGTAGACTTGAAACAAAGGATTGATGTGAATTTAATCTAATAATTTTGGAAACAACTTTGACATAGACCTGACAAATGAAATCAAACATAAATATGATCAATTGGCATAAGGCATGAGGCAAAAGGATCTTGAAGAAAGACTGTGCTCTCCCAAATAAAGGCACAAATGATGATGATGATAGGTTTTGAACAAATAAACCATCAATAGTTTTCAAATTTGGTGAATCGATTAACTAAAGTTATGTAACCCAAAAGAGAAAGATTTGTGTATCAACCTCATGAATTAAGGCCTAAACAAAAATAAATCAATATTTGAATCCAAACTTAACAAGGTTAATTGAAAATTCAACATTGAAAACAAGTATTTAACCAAACAAGCTAGACAAGATTGGACAGTATGACGACACATAAACAAAGTCTAAATGGCTGATGTGGCATGGTTTGAAACAAATGGTTTTTGGTATAATGGTAAACAAGTTTTGAAATAAATTGAACAACCTAATGGAATAAGCATGATTGAATGATGTGATCAATGTTATGTTTCAAAGACTCAAAGGCAAAATTGTTTGATATGATTTTGGTAGCATAACACTACCCTCTACAACTCAAATCACACACACACACACAAACAAGTTTAAAAAAAATTCAAGGCACAAGTGTGGTGTAAAATGGCTAGCATAATTCCTCTTTAGACAAAAGAGCGATAGATAAATAAATTGATTTTGACATGGCTTAGGAATAAATAAACAAGTTTTAGTCTCAAAACATACCAAGAAAAAATGACCAAAATACACTAAGTATAATCATCCAAATTCTAGCAAAGGTATGACAATGTGGGGTTGACTAAACAATCAAGATTTTAAACATTTATAGGTTAATCAATTGAATAATCAATTCAATTCAAATGATGCAAAATAAAATCATGGAAATTGGGTGTTTGTGGCACTTATCTTGTTTCAAAAAGGTCTAATCCTTTTTATAACCACTACATCCTATTGTTCACTCAATGTAGTGCGATGTCTAAATAAAGATACGTCCCATGTGCAACTCAAAAGGAGTGGATGAAGTAAATTCCAAGAGATGAAACCCTAGGTCAAATCTTCCCTAAAAAAATCATGGGAGATAATGAAGTCCCCCTTGCAATCCAAGTTTGCATGAAATAAAAGACTAATAGAAAGACTTTAGGGTCATTTTCAAGGTCACCCAAAATTTGACAAGTTTTTGAGGAGTGTTTTAGATGACATTATTTCTAAGCCTTGGAATAAGATTTTTTCAATAAGGATGGCACTTTGATTCCAAGGGTTCCCTAAAGGGGACAAATGGAAGAGCATACCTGCACAAACCTTCTCTTTGCTAAAAAAGTTTTAATTAAACAACTATTAAAAACAATAATTGACAAGTGTGTTCAATTTTAGAACTCAAATGAAAGATGTGGTGGTGTTATTTTGACCCCTTGGTCTTAAGTTGCAAATTTAAAAGGCTAACTATCAAAAATTTATTTTAAGCACCTAAATGTTCCATTAAGTACTAAAACAAAGTTCCTAGTTCATTTTAAAAGCATGCAAAAGATGGTCTAGAACATGTTTTAACAAATTTGAAGTCCATTAGTTACCTGTATGCCCTTAAGGCAACACTCCAAAATCAAATATGTTAGGTTATAAAATGTTAAAAAATTCTAAACTAAATATTTAAAAAATAATAATTAAATATATATGAACACCTACAAACAACAAATTAGAAGGCTAAAAATAAAACATAACACATAACACATAAAAGCCTGTACATAAAACATAAAAACCTGCAGTCAATATTTTTTACATAAATTTTAAAATATATATTAGTTTGAGAGGTTTTCAATAACTCCAGTTCACATGTCTCTAAAAAATGTGAGGTCTAAAAAGTCAATACAAAAAATGTAATCAACTCTATTCTAACCATTTTTACCAAAAAAAATATAAAAGAGAAAGTGACAGTTGCTAAAATAGCTATAACTTCTAAAATATAATCGAATTTTTGTGAAATTTTTAGATCATATCAATGACATATTTATTTATATGCATAAAAAATTTAGACAAAAATATTACATAAATAAAAAGTAATGACTTCTTTATTGGCCATTTTTACTCAAAGCAAAAACAAGAAAAAAAAAGAATCAAAACTATGAAATAGAAAAAAGTTTGTGGATTGCACTCTCATGAAGATCATTCCACTTGGCATGCCATTATGTTAACTAGGAATTTGACTCAATAGATGTGTTAGTATATTTTTAGTGACATAATGAAATCAAATTGAAAAACCAACACACTAGCTAACATACATCTCTAGGCCTAGTTCCTTGGTTGAGCTTAGTTAACAATAATAGAATGGAAACACAACTAAAACATGAAAGAGAAAAAATATTTCATCTCTCTTTATTTCTTCAAATTATATTGTATTAGTGGCTTTCTCTGCTTGTGCTCATGAAGTCTTCATCAAAGGAGGCTCGGCTATCTCCTCTTCTCCTTGGCACCTTGTGGCTTTAGCTTGGCTTGGCTCAATATTTGGACATTATAACATTATTTTTCATGAAGATTTGGAATAAATTTATATTTATAAATTTGGAATAAAATAGCTTAAAATTTATTAGGAAAGGCCTCCTATTTATACATTTTTGGAATGGTTTGAGGATCAGCCATGACCATCCATCTTAAGATTGAGATGTGTGGCCATGAATAAATCCAAATATGAAATTAATTTTACAAATATCCCCATTAATATTTGAGTTAGATGGGTACTTAATAGGTATGGAGGATCTTAATGAGGCATGGGAGACCCATAATCCTAATATTTTATGCATTTATGGCTTATGGATGACACCCCATATGATGATGTCACATGATGATGTAGTTAATAGAAACCAATTTCTAATAAATATTTATTCAACAAGTTCCATGGAAAATTAACTTAAGGTCCTAATTTATTTTAATTATCCTAAAACACGATTAATCAAATTTAGTGCAAATTTTGGCTCTTGGTGCACAAATTAATCAAATTAGTCAAAATGTCTTATTATTAGTCCAAATTTTGACTAGATTCGAATTGAAAGTTAATGTCAGATGCATTGGATATGCTATCCCATTTAAGATGTTTCCAATGTTAAATAAAAAATGCATGTGTCTCATGCAAGAGATTTGATAGGGAATAGCAATCCAAGGCACCTAGGTGCAAAATTGGCAATGTGACTCAAAATGATCTGATAAAAGTTAGCTAGCTCATAAATTACATTATCCCATTTAGTGATACTCTAACCAAAATTGACACTTGAATATATCAATTTAAAATCATTTAATATATTTTAATATTTTTAAGCCAAATTGTACACTTTGGTCAAAATTGGTCAAAATCCTAGTTAGAGGTTATCAGTGGCCAGTTTTAAGTGTCTACACCAGTGTGTGTCCACAAGGTCTTGAAAGAGATAGAAGAAGGTACTTTAGATTTCAATCCATTCCTTATGTAATTTTTGATGGAGTGATATTTAGGAAAGACTTTTTAGGTGTGTTATTTAGGCTTATTGATTCAGATCAGATTGACAAAGTATTATTTGAGTTTCATGATGGACCAATTGGTGGTCACTCTGCTCTGAGAACCACAACTTCTAGGATTATGAGGGTTGGATAATTTTGGGTAGACATAAAAAATCATCCATGTTGTGTGTGTTCTTTGATTCCACTAACTATTTTCCATGGGATATGGGGAACAACTTCCAAATTTCATGACTTCAAACATTAACACTAACTTATAACATATTTAGATGTGCATTAAGGATCATGATTTAGCGTAGGGAAGGCTTGGAAATTTATCTAATACCAACCAATAATATATAACCCTAATAGAGATTCCCTTGGCTCCACTCAAGGCCTTATTCCACTACCATCTAGGCATCCATAGCCCAAATGGAGTTTACCGTAATCACCTTTGCTTATAAAGCTCTTAAATTTTGTAATAAGGTTCTTATTTTTTGTATTTTTCATGTCATTTCAACTTTATAGCAAAGGTTTGGAACTAGGTAAGCCAAGTTTTGGGATTTGGTCAAGTGTTTGAACTTTCAACAATCATCCTTAGTTAGAAACTTTATCCTAGGCAATAATGTTTATTAAGTGCAAACATGAATATGTTTCAATAATTCAAAATTTCACCCTACATGTGCAATCCTTATTATAATTAAATTTAGATTAGAACAAGGTTAAATTTTTTAAGTAATAATTGATCTAGATATCAATCTTTACCAATTTTTCCAAATCATAACATCAAGTTCAAATTTATGGAATCCATGATGAACCAGTGTTTAAAATTCATATTTGCATTCTTGATTTGAGAAGATCCTTGAGAATTTATGTGAGTTTGGAGCCTAAAAAACATCTTGGAAAATACTTATTGAAATTAGGGAACAAAGCAAAGGAAAATGCAAACACACCAAAAAACAACAAGCAAACAAAAATTTACAAACACTATTTACAAACAAGGGACAAGAAGGAAAAAAAGGAAAGAAACTAATCTAAATCCATACATGAGCTCCATAAATAATATACCTCTATGATCAAATGAAAATTTATTTAGTCTACTACAGGAACCTTGAAACATGATTTCTTCCATTCAATGGCCCCTTCTTGTGGATAGGAGAATTTATATGTTTGTGTTTTTTGTATGATGTGACTTGGCTTCCCACCTCCATTCTAAAGTGCATGGATTGAATGTATAGATAAAAAATCAAATCATCCTCTTCCAAAATTCTTCTTTCTTGCATCAGTAAAGTTATCTCTACTTCATTCAAAGATGATCATGTCTTATCTCATTCTCCTTCCATGGTTGTATTGTGAACTCAGTTGGTATACTTGGATTGATGTCTTATTAGGTTGAAACTCAACTTACTTTGGGATCTCAAAAATATCATTAACTTCTTGAAGAAAAACTACAATATTACTTTTTATAATACATTCCTCAATCCCCACATGAAATGGGAATGGAGTATCAATCCTTACACAAAAACTCTCTAATTCATACCAAAAGGCTTCTTGATCATGATTAATAGAAAGGACATGAGATTAGTTTGGAATCTTATCATTTGAAACATGTTGACCACATATTTATAACCTTTTGATGGAATCATATGAAAGTTATTGATCTATTGTATTTGCTTCATCTTCATCTTCTTTTCTTGTAATTGTTTCAATGACATCTTCAAGAACTCAGATGTAACTTCTTATATTGCTTATGAAAGGATAGGATCCATCCAAGATTGGTATAGTATATCCATCCTCTGAAGTATCTTTAAATTCATCTTGAAATGGAAAATCATAGGTCCCTACCACAAGAGTTGTTTTAGAAGATGTAAATTTCTTAGAAGAACTAGATGACCATGCAACATTATTATGAACCCTACAATAATTAGCCAAAGGCACATCACAAGTGTTTCTGTTAGGCACATTCATAATTTAAGATGGATCATTTTATAGTTGTCATTTCTATTTTTAAACCTAGATATGGGTCTTTTAAACCCCTAAAGAGAATAATTTCTATCAAAACCTTCCCCATTGTTACCTAATTGCTTTTGTGTTTTAGGAAAATCAATGCTTAGATTTTGAACCATTTTTAATATGGAGTCATTTTCAATTTTAGGTGCCTCTAAATTTTGAACTTGAGGACCATTTCCAACTATTGACACCATAGCTCTTTGATCTTATGGATGAAATCCACTTGTAATGTTATTTAGGAATCCTAGGTTTTGACTAGGATGAACATGACTCAAGATTTTGATTTATAATAATCATGATCTGATTAACATCAAGCATGAAAATTAGCATGGGAAAATTAGGATTTATACTTTGAATGGCATATGCCATTTGACCCTGGGGTTGCATTTATTTATTAATTACTACAAATTTAGCATAGGCTAAAGCTAATGTATTAATGACTCTAACAGATATTTTCAAAAACAAAAGTTAATGTATCTAAATCATCTTTATAAATATATAAAGTTGAAGCCTCAATAGGTCTATAAGGAGATACAGTTCTATTCAACATCTTTTGAAATATAGCATTAAAAACTTTAATGGTTTCATTTGAATCCTTTTTCATAGTAATGATTTTTTTATAAAAGACATATGGACTTGTGATCTTTCCAAATTTATCAATGAAATGATTATTGAAATCATTCCAAGTGATAATGAAATCTTTAATAAGGTTAAGAAACTAATCGTATGCCTCATCTCTAAGAGTAAAAGGAAACAATCTCCAGGCAACATCTTCATGAACAATATTTAACAATCCTAAGGAAACTTTAAATCACTTGATATGTTCTTCAATAGTCATAACACTAGTAGGACTAAAAAAAGGAAAATACCTTTTAGGACTTTGAGGCAAATCATGTTGACTAGGCACATTAATATAAGATCTACCTAATCATGTCATACCTTGATGAAGATCTTACTTGTGGTCATTCTAGCTCCAAATCATGTTCACAATAGAACATAGAAACCAAATGTTTGCAAAGACAAATGGATCTTTAACGAAGCTTAAACAACCTTTGTGAAATTTTCACATAATTTTTTGAAGAATAACAATATTTAGCTAAATAAACCTAAATACTAGTTTGAAACCATTAAGATTAATGATCTTTACAAAAATATTGTAAAAGAAACATAAATATACAAAGAATACATCAATCTTTGAATAGAATTATTTGAACTTAGAAAAGATACTACAAATTCACAAAGATTTAGCTAAATCCCCTCCTTCTAGCACCAATTTTACTTGTTGATGCACTTAAAAGTATCAACAAGTTCATATAGTGTTAAGAAACACTTCTCATTTTTAGATCTGAAGAATCTATTGCATGAGTTATTGGATATGATCTTATTGAGATCTATGGTGGAATAGTGGCCAAGATAAATGAATGTATCACAAAATGAACATATAAATGATTATTGGGAGCAATTATGGTCTTAAATATTTGTGAAGATGAAAGTGATATAAACTAAGTCCAATTAATGATGTCCAAAACCTAAAGTCTAAACCCTAAGATAATAGGGATATTTAAAATGACAAGCTAAGCTAAAGAGAATTGGTAAAAAAGGAGCAAAGGGAGGGTAAGGAAGAAAGAAGGTGTTTCTAATCTTTAACTCAGACATTATGACAAAGTTTAGATTTCATCTAGACATGCATTTAACTAATATATAGCATGAAAATGCATAATCACAAATCTTACTACATACCAGGCGAGGGTCTAAGGAAATGTGAGATGATGCAAATGAGAAACTAGATTTAATTTAAATATTTAATTCTAAAAATAAATAACATTGGCACATATATAAGTAGAGCAAAGGAAATGAATTAAATATAGAATCTATCAATCAACCTAGCATAATCACAAGTTAACAAATCTACATTCATATTATCACATCTAGAATTCATGAAAACCATCTAAATCTAAATGTCAAACTAGAAAATTGAGGAAGCAACCATGATATCAAACATAGACAAATATTGGATAAACTTTGTAGAATTCCTTGCTTGTACTACTTGCTCTAAGTTTACAAAGTAATTTTGGCTCTAATAACTCCCCCTTTTTTTTCAATTGGCAATACCTTCTTTATATAGACCTTTCATGAGGTACACCAGTCATTCCTTGTAAACATTAAATTGGATAAGTGTCATAAATAGGTATCTCTTTACCAATATTAATAGATCTCATGACACTATTTAACTATGACTAACCTAACATGTATGTGTGTTACATGTTTTTCATGCCTTTACAAAATAGAATATTCCTTTGAAAGGATTTATAGGTTCTTTAACTCAAAATAATATATCATGTAAACTTAATAGACCTTTGAGATGCATGTGTAATAGCAACCTTCTCTTGTTCTATTATAGGATCTTCATTTTCATATTCACTAACCAAATTAAGTCTAAACACATGTGTTCACATTTTTGATCTTCACTAGATCAAGAATATAATATGTCATGTAAATATGTCAATGCTATGTCATTTTATCCATTTGATCCTAAAATGTGATCATTGCCCCTAAGACACATGTCCTTCATGCTCTCTCAGGTCGAATCAATTGTGCACCATTGATCTATTTCTACATGATTGAACATGAGCATGCCACTTGGTAGCTCTATGGGTTCTCTAAGATATTTTCATATCTTAAGTACCTTAATTTCATGTGGAAGATTCTTGCTCAATTTGAGCTCTATTGAAAGAGTCTAGCTTCATTTGTGTCATTGATCTCTAGATGCACGATTGATGGTGAACCATCAATCTCTTCCTTTATAAATAAGCTTGAGCATTAGCCATCGATCCACTAGATCATTATCTAATATCATGACACTTTTCACTTTCATATTTATTATTGGTAGCCTTGACATGTTGTTTCATGCCCTCCATTGGATATATAGTCTACTTTCTGAGATGGTGACACTTGTCACCCTTGTATTGATCTTAGAATACTTCAACATTTTAAACCCTTATTCTCCAGTGGATCTTTGATATATTCATCAAGATGGTGACACTTGTTACCCTCACACTAATATTATATCCTTTTGAAATTTCAACCATTTTCTCTTCATATATCTTTAGTTTTTTAGTTAATACACACCATAGATCAAAATCTTGACTTATTGACTTTCGATCCTTAACCATAGGTCATTGATTTATTTTGAATCCCCACAATCTCACCACCTATTTCATTTGGTTTTGTCTATTTCTATGGGTAATTAAAGTTAAGTCTTAGGAAACTTATATAATCTTAGGATGAAAACATATTTTTTAGTTTTTAAAATATATAATAAAAGAGCTCTACTTAACTTAGCCCATGTGAATGACAGACTAGACTAGGGAGCTTTAGGAAATATAGAACTTAGTATGAAGATTTTGGACCAAAGTTTTGGTCATGTTGATAAACATGATAAAATATTTAGGCTAAAATATTAAGCTAAGTTTAACATATAGTAATTGTTCCCATGTAAATTTAAAATTTTGACCCCATGCAAATTTGAATTTAATTCAAAAGGGATCTAGGTTTAAAACATTAAAATAGGGTTTTAACAAGAATTAAAATAGATTCAATTAATCTTTGACAAACCAAAGGTTATTAAAATACAAATTTAATATTATATCATAAAACCCACACATTATCCATTTTAGATGAACTCCATTAATCCTATAACCTAAAACACAAAGATCTAATGTTAGTAAATTTAGACAAGATCAAACCAGAATCATGTATAAATATGCCAATCTAACCATGGTGTGGATGATCTTCAAATAAATATAATGCTAAAAACACTCTAATAATACTCTAATCACATTATTTTTCAATGTAAAGCATAAATTTGCATAATTTGAAATAAGGGCCCCCATTTTCAGAAATGGGGGTATGTTGACCTCAACACTATGTGACCCCTAATCTCATACAAGAAAAAAAGATACTTCTTTTTAAAGTGAAAAAATTATATTTATTAAAACAAATAATGAATAAACATCTCTTTTTAGAGGAAAAATAAGGTAGATTACATATGTTAGGTGTCGTAAGCCTAAGTAGGCACTTCCAAGAGTCTCCTGGTCTAACCAAAAAGATGGGATGCTAAAGATAATGTTTCCCTCTTATGTGCTACACTTCAAATCTACACGCAGACCTCCCACACATTATGATAGGATCAGATGCATCCAACAAAGTCTTGAATCTTTAGATCTCCTCCCAAACCCTATAACACATATCTCAAACAAAAAAAATTGAATATGAGGATGTAGGTATGAGGTATGGAAGATGGTGCAAATTTTGAGGTAGGGAGGATGGCACTAGGTTGATGTCAACAAATACTAACCTCCAATGTAGACCACTCAGTCACCTATTCGCCTTTAGAATTGATCTTCCTTCCTTTGCCACACAACCCTGGAAATACCAACACTTTATAAGTCATCTTACAAAAATATACCTTGTTATTCTAATGCAGACTAGAAACATGTCAAGTAAGAGACAAAAGTTTGTAGATTACAGATAAATAGATGATGCCAAGGATAATTTTACCAAGGTTCTAGTATATTATAGATAAAAGGATGCCTCTTACCCCTCCACTCCCATGTTAACCTACTCCACTCTCACACTAAACTTCTCCTCCACTCCCATGATGACCTTCTCTACTCCAATTCCAATACCCAAATGTAACACCAAACACAAATGAGGAATTATAATTCCTCCTCTCTCCTTGATCTAATGCACCTAGATATCCCAATGCCTTCTCCTAAAAATATCCAATGCTAGTCTAAGGAAGAAGGGACATTGTCCAAGAGAAAAAACAAAATTTCAATGCCTCTCTAAACTCAATTTCTTCAAAACTTTAATGAAACCAACTCTCTCCAATGCCATTGTGGATCCAAAAGAGGAATAAAGTGTTGAGGATGTGTGACAAGGGAAGTAGAAGCAAAATTATCTCAAAATTTGTAAGCTAATGGATGGTTGAAATCCTTTAAGGCTCTGATGCCATGTTAAGAATGGTAAAAACATTCCAAACCAATAATATAAAGAGTTATCAAAAAGAACATCACACATGAAGGTTCAAATAAATGAGATGTAAAACAAGGCAAGTCAAATGATTATTTAGAATAATGAGATGTTAGTACAATAGGAATCTCTTTCATAAGTAGGCAAGGCAAAACAAATAATTAACCTAACTAAATAATGTAGAATAAATCTTCACATAGGACAAACTAGGAAAAAAATGAAATACCTAGATAATAGTCTAGTAAACATAAGAAATACATACTCGAATAGTAACCATTCTTATACCCACTACCAAAAACTTAGGTAGTACATCGACACATTACACCCAGACACTACCTAGCCCAAACAAGACCATACTTCCTCCCAAGCTATAACAAGAGTAAATTATTAAATATGGGGAAGTATATTATCTTTGGCATCAATGTGATACCCATCATACCATTCAATGCTAAGTGATCTAATAACATCTTCATGATTTCTCATAGTTGACACCAATGCTTATTATTCCTCCTCTAATAGGTCACCTACACAAGAATCTCCTCCTTCTCAGTTGTTTGTAACTCCTTATAGATCCATATATATTATTCTCATTGATACATCCATTCCTTTAATTGAGTATCCCACACAAGATATGTCACATTAACATTATTATTTTTATTCTATACCTACCTTTTGAGTTGAGATGATACGTAAGGAAGTATTTTTCACAACTTTATGTAAAGATCAATGAGACTCTTGCTAGCATTAGATTTCAACTATGTATAGAGATGTTTCAGATGTTATGGATATTTTTTGTGTTCAAATATATAAGTATTTATGAAAATGGCATAGTGTTATTTTACATTTTTCTATTTTACTATTTGGATTGGGTTTTATGATCCATTTATATATCTTATATCTTTGAATGTGTGTCAAACATGATTTCACTTATCAATTTTGCATGTCTCTTTCAACTTTTATTATGGATTAGTCTCATTCTTTTCATAAATGCAACACTTATTTTTATGATTTCAATTCATTTGTCGATTATTTTATTTTCTCCATAATAATTGTTTGTTATTTTTTAAACTCAAATAAGGATAATTATTATTAAGAATTGGTTATACAACCCTAATTCCCTTAGTATTTTATCTCTACCATATGATTATTTATCAAATAATAATTCTCATTTTACTACTATACATTGATCTATTTAGATCTCATTTATTCCCTTATTTCCCCTTTCACATACCAAACATATATACAGTTGAAAATTGAGATTACATATTGGTTCATAAGTTAGCCTAAGTTGTTGAGTAAGTTGTATCTCTACTTACTTAACCTCATTTAACCAAATCCTAATTCTCATTTATGTGTATCACTTTTTTAACTCATGTTGGTTATTCTAAATTTGTATGGAGGAGGAATCACAAATTCCATTAAAAAAAGTCAAAATCCAAATCATTTAAACAAAAGGCAATGATTCAAAATGCAATATTTAATTCAAAATTCTAATTACACTAAAGTATGTGAATTATTATCTTTAACACATCTCCTATTTTTAATCAAATCTCAAACTCTACAATTGGCTTCATGATAGATCTTATCTCAATTGGGATGTGTTAGGCTAGTAGATTTGGATGGAAGAATAAATACAAGTACCCAAACTTTACAATAGATTGATAGCTTTGTAAGAGGTCATAAGGAATGGGAAACACATTGTGGGAAGGTGGGTCTAGTTTAATTTCCTTGTTCATATAATCTTCATGAGTTTATCTTAGTAATCCACATATTTGCATATATATCTTTGTGCTTATTGTGATCAGGTATCCTCTATGTTTTTATGGTCACTAGACTCTTAGTGTTTTTCCTTCTTACCTAGTATGCCTCATGTTTACTAAGGTTTTCTCATAAATACCTATGTCATGATTTTTACATTACCTATTTCATTAGAATAATACTAATGTTTCCACTTGAGAAAAAACATTTTGATAACTAATCATACCACATAGGGTTTCCATTTGTGAATTTCATTATAAGACCATGGATAAGACTAGGCTCTCCTTAAAAATAACCATGACAAAACATTTCTTTCTTTTTCCCTTTATTAGCATTCACCTCATTGGTGTTCATTTTGTGAGTTGTAGTGTAAGTCTATGGATAGGACAAGGGTCTCCTCACAAATTACCACATTAAAACATATTTAAAATTATTTTGATCTTTTTTTCACCCCATTAGTGTTCCCTTTGTGAGTTGCAATGTAGGACCTTGGATAGGACCAGATCCTCCTCACAGAATATTCCAATAAATAGTTCATACTATAACCAAGTCACAATAAAATTACATGCTTCAAATTTAAGATAATTTGTGTTATATTATGATTTACATGTCATTGACATACTTCCCACCTTGATTTAGTATGTTTTATGCTTATTTCATAAACAATTCACTTTTATCTTCTTGTTTTTTGATTGCATGTATGTTTACAACCATTTTTTTAAATTTCTCATACTTCCCATCTTGATTTAGTATGATTAATTTGATTTATATGTACATTTTTTTTCTTTTCATACTTCCTATCTTGATCTAGTATGATTGTTTAACTTTATTATTTGTTTGTTTTTATACCATTAATTTTCACATGTTTTCCACTTTATTACAAATTTTCATACTTCCCAACTTGATATAGTATGACTTATATTTGTTTTAATTTAGTGCAAATCTTTTACATTGTTTGAAAACATTTTATTACCATTTAATTTACCATTTTGGTTTCTTATATTTATTCATCTTTTATTTTTACACATTTACCATCATGATATAATGTGTATTACATTTTATGATTATTTATACTTTTTAAAATAGTTTTATTTTTATTTTTAACCATGCATGTGTATTAAATAATGATATAAAATAAAGCATACATCATGTATTTCCCATAGCATATACAAATAAATTAAAATACATGTGCTAGAAAGGAAATACATCCATACATGCATCCATAGACAAATACAAATTATAGACCAAGAAACACACACACACACACACAATGAGTTTGATACAATACAATAGCTACAAATCTAGAGTTGTGCTCCATCATGTATATCTTCTGGCCAATCCATTCTACCCATGGATGCTTTTTATTGACCCCTATGAATGATGCACTATAATGAAGTATTCTAGGATCTCAGGCTATTGATCTATCCCTATAGATTGGCAACCTAGGCATGTAAGTGTCTAAGAACTATAATGATCACCATATGAGTTGATTGATCTTGTGTTAATGCCTATTAAGATCAAGACTCTCCCTCTCCTACTACCCATGATGGTTATGAACCATATCCTTATTCCTATAGCTATTGATAAACCTCCCCCACTAATATAAACTAGTTATCAAAAGTTGGGGGATATCATACCATAGAGTCTACTAAGATGGATGTCACATAATGTGATAGCACCTCTTCTAAAATATCATGGTGTGCAACCACAATCATGGCTCTTCATCTAATCACCTTCACTACAGTACCTACAAAAAAAAACCAAAAATACATCAAATCTCATGTATGTGTATCTCAAATCATATATCTATCACTAAATACATAAATGAAAATGCAACTAGTGATCTATGTCAAAAACTTAATAAATAAAAATATTTTTCACTAGTACTGATATCACCAACCATGGTTTTCCCATTAATTTTTTCTATCTATCACCTCCTATTTTGGATACCTATACACAAGTATATAACTAAGAGTCAACACCAGAACCCATCATTATCCCCTCCTCATTGGCCTCTCTATAAACCAAATATATTTTTCCATTATTGTAGGCTCACCATGTATAATTATCCATGCATGTGTCCCGTCTAATTGATGGTGCCTCTATCTTCAATGAGCTTGAGGTGGTCATTGTCTCCCCTAATATGTCTCCACTCTTGAATATTATTATAAAGTGTCTAAAACCATAACATCATCAACACTAGGCCTTTTTGCCTCCTACTATTATGCCTACCCTATCTATGGTCTCACTTGTTGAGGCCTAAACATTGGTATCTCGATAGGCACTCATGTGCCTTCTCTCCCTCTTGGTTATCTAACATGTCATGGCCAATATATAGGCATTATTAAATGGGATTTTGTATGTGGTAGGCCTAGTTGCCTAGATACATAAGCTAATAGATGTAGTTACACCCATTAAGTATAGTGGCTTATGATCTAAATGCATGATAAATTAGTATAAATAGTTGCCCAAGATGGCCAAATGGTAGCAATATAAATTTAAGGTTGTCACACTATTTTCCATTATGTAATAGTTTATAAATTTAAAACATGGGGAATGACACACACTATATGATCTAACCTCTATGTAACAAACCAAAATATCCTATCATCAAAAACATGGAGAAACCCAATTGCTTGATATCTATGGAATATCTCATAGATCTGTGCACTCAACAAAATGATATGGCCCATAGTCTTCTACCCCTAGATCAACATTCCATACATAGCATACATGAGCTTTACCTAAATGATAAAACCTAAATCACATAATGCACCCTACTTTAGGATGAACTAACATAAGGCTACCACTTATATTAATACCTTCCCATCTGACTTGTTTCACAACACTCATGTTGTCACAAGTCTTATTAAATCCTTCTAAATATTTAGAATGATTGTGATATACACATAAAAAAACTCACAAGCAAACTAGGATAAATACTCTCTAAGCCTATCACCCAATGGAATAGGGATCACCTCTCATCCTCCATCTCTAGTACATAATATATAATTGGAGTCTTGATAATAGGAATCTAAGCAAGGCATAGACATCCTCTAAGGTGATTCCCACCTCTATCATGTCCCCCTCTACCTCGTATAATAAAGTGTTGGTTAGTAGCTCCCATGCTCCTAAGAACATGATGAAAAAAACAATACTAAGTGGTATTATCCTCATCTTTATGATTCCTCCAAACCCCAAGGAATCCAACTAAGCTTGATCCACATCTAACAATCACTCCAATAAATTATATAGCTAGGATGAATCAACTAGGCACAAAAATCTCTCTCACCTTTATAAAACATCAAACAATAGAGAATGTATTATATCTCAATGTCATAATATTAAAATAAATTCTTAAATATAACCAAATAATAAAAAATTAACTACTTCATCAACCTATTTATCTTATTTTTATCTTTTCCTACACAGTCAACCATTTTGATACTAAATCAACCATGTCACCTCTTTAGCATACTAAATTGGCCTTTTGATATGTTGTCAGTTCACTCCTACAAACATAATTAACCTTGTTGATATTGAATATACCCTCTCCTATCACTTTCATATTATATCATCCCTTTTCCATATAGTTAGCCTAATTTTACAAACTATATTGGCCATATATTGCATATTACATTGGCTAAAATATACTATGTCATCTTCTTCTACTTTTCCAATTAGGTTGGCCTTATACTACATAGGTAACCACCCTCAATGATACTAAATCATCCCACTAGTATACACTTAAACACCTTGACTTATCTTACCTTTTTTAACTATTTTAGTAGGGATGACTTTGTTTTTTATTCATGGTGAAGTTTTAACCATTTACCACAAATGCCTTAGGCATTTATTGATCTAATTCTTTCCTACTCAATATCCCATTCTACCCCTAGTTTACCTTAAAATTTTCTAGGGTCATTTTTGGTATTTACATTTTTCCTAATAATTATTTTTCTATATATATCTTAATTTCAATTAAATTTACTAAAAAAATAAAAATTAATGCATCACATACCTAAGCTACACTGGTTGCGGCCACTAGATATCCTCCACATCATAGTCATTGAATCCTCACCATGATCACTCTTGAGGATCAATCACTCTTGAGGATCAACCAAGTCTATCAATGTAATATTTTCTTAGATTAATAAGAATATCAAATGAAATAATTTTCACCCTATTTATATTTACCATTCAAAATTATTTACCTCTCAATTATTTATAATCGGATTTCATTTTTCACCCATAACTTTATTTCTACTAGCTCTTTTCCCAAACCAAAATATGTTCTATAATCCTAATATCATAGATAATTATTCCACATATTACATGTATATTTTTCAAAAAAATTGATTTTTTTCTTATTTTACAAGTTTGCGTAATGTTCCTTACATTGGACATCTTCACATTTCTATCCTTTTCTATAACACTAAGGTAAATAAAGGTATGTATTTATCAATCATATCCTTTCATTTATCTTACTTGATTATTATTGGAATTTATTTAGCTCAGTGTTATATGTTTTTATGTTCTTTTCTTGAAGTACCATCTCGTATTACAATTGCATGACATATGATGAGCTTTGAGTAGGGAATATTTATACACATAATATTTTTAAACTTTATTAATTATTGATGCTTTCTCTCTTTCAAAAACCCATCAAGTCTCAATCTCTTTGAGTACATGCTTTAAAAGGTGCATTGGGAAAGGGGTGGGTAGACCTTGGTGCTTCACAAGATTTCATCCCCTATACCACCACTTGAAGCCAATACAAACCTCTCATATACATATCCTTAAGCTTTGACACCACCCTTACACACTCCTCAAACTAATTTACCACCTTAAATATCCCCTACCTAAGTCAAAATTTATTTTTGTCATTTAATAAACAAATTCATCCTAGGTTGACAATGTTCTTACAATATAAGCACATTACAAGATTATGTCAACCTTGACCACCCTAGTCTCGGAGATAACTACTTTATTTATTAAACAATAGGGTTGATTAGGTTGATTATATTAGATAAAATTTTGGAAGAGTTTAGGGTTAGATATAAATATATAAACACATCATTTTATCCATTTCAATGAGAGGGAGATAAAGCTAATCATTTATTTGTGCATCTAATTATCCACCATTATACTTGAGGAGCCATTGCTTAGGGTTTCATAATATACTTAGAGAGAAGAATATTTTCTTGTGAAAATCTGGGATTCAATAGGATGTCCTTATATTAAATTTATTCCATTTTCCATCCTTAATTTATTTAACATACACAACAACCTTTTGCAAATCACCATTGGCCAAGGGAGAGATTGAGGTGAGACTAGTTTGTCTTCAAGGTAAGTATTCCTAACTGTTGATCTTCTTTATTAAGTAGATAGATTTGAATTTGTTAGCTTATGAATATATTTCTCTATCCATGCATTAAGATTACTGATACATTTAATTGAGTAGATTTCTTCTTTGCACATTTACTTTTATGTTTATTACCCCCATTATGTGTCACATGCTTTGGTGAAAACTAAGTTATATTTAATTTTACTTTATATTTTATTTGATAAGATAAAACAAGACCTAGCTAGGGTTATTGAGTTGTATTAATTGACTAAAGTATTTGGAACCCTCTATAGAGATATTGTATGGAAATATAGTCCTTAGTTAGGTTTAGCAGATCCATATTGGTCATGACCTTGATTGTCTAAATTTAGCAATAAGTAGAAGGGGTAGTGTGATTTATCTTCTTTGAGATAGAATTGATTTGTAGACAATATATTCTTTCCTTTGTATACACTTTTCACTAGAAATAGTACCTGAGATATTTCCAATTGAAGGTCAAAGGTAGATGAGTTATATTGTGATATGCCATATAGAAAATGTTATTACCATATAAGTGTCTGATTTTAAATAGACCTATCTAGAGTAAATCAAAAATTTTGTGACTTCCTTTTGGTTTTTTGTGACTATCCTAGAGTTGGACCAGGTCCCCTATGTGTAATTCCATTTTATTCACGTTCTTATCAAAGACAACCTTAACATAGGATTGATGTTATATAATTCTATCGACCACTTATGTCCTTTCTTATTCCAATTGTTGCAAGTAGAAAATTCTTTTATCCAGTGGGCTTTCAAAATTTGGATTCTCAATATCTCTAAATAACTACAGGGTAGGTAACTCAAGATTTATAGGAATTACAACATCTATTACATATATAAATTGGAATGGGTACATATCAATAACATTTTAAAGTGTTATGAAATCTACCCAAAGAGAATTATAGATATGTTTATACCAATTTATCTAATTTTCATCAACCATTTTATGAATCATTATGAACATGTTCTTGTTGCTTGAATCAACATAACCATTTACTTATGGGTGATAGGTTTATGAGTGGGATAATGAAATTCCATACCCATAACACAATGTGATCATTTTTGAAGAAGAAAAGTTAAGACCATTGTTTTTTACTATTTGTTGTGGAATCCTTTATCACACCAAGATGTTCTCTTTAATGAAATTACATATGACCTTTAAATTTATCTATTTGAAAATAATCACTTCCACCCACTTGCTAAAGTAATCTACTTATATGAAAACATGAGTGTTCCCTGCACTTGAATGAGGGTTCAATGTCCCAATGAAATCTAGTTACCACTATAAGAAAAGTTCTATTATCAATGGAGAAGAGGAAGTGCTTCCAATTTAGATTTTCCTATAAATTATTGACATGATTCACACTTTATCACCCATTCATATGAATATTGGAAAATAATTGGCCAATATTAATGGTCCCTATGTATATTACATGCCATTACTCTAGTAGAAATGTATCCTTTGTAGGCTTGATCAAGAAAAGCTTACAATATATTTTTTGTTGTTATTTATCAAAACACCTTAAGAAAAAACCATCAACACTTTTATTAAAAGAGTGTCATCCCATATGACATATTTGTTGTCCTATAAATTGAATGTCCTATTTTGCTTAGCATTCAACTGTGAAAGACATTCCTCATATGTAGAAGAAATCAATGTGGGAAAACTATTCATTAGTAGAATAAAAAAATAATAATAGAGGAAATTCATTATTATCTTGATCATAAAAACCAATTGAAGAATTTGACTGAAGGTTTCCTTACTCTACCATGAGTTGACACAATCCTTTTCCTCAAACTAAATTCTTGGGGTTGATCTCTAGATCATATCCTTAAAACTTAGCTATCTAGTTTCCTCTTTTAGAACCAAGTTCATGTTGGGCCAAGATTGATTTTAATACTATGTTAGGTACCATTATGATAGAGTATGAATTCAATATGTAATATCTAAATTATTTAACTATTCTCACCATTACATATGCATGTTTTTCTTTATGATAATATCTCAAATTGTAATTTTTGAGATTACAAATCATGAAGTCAATTAGAGATTTAATTATTTTTTTTATTTTTCTTGATAAATATCATTGAAAGTGTATGATTTGAATCATAACAAAAAATAATTAACTTCTTAAAATCAGGATAAACCAATGTTGGTGTATGAGTAATAACAACATTTATTTTTTTGAATGCATATTTACCTTCATTGTTCCATTTAAAAGAGGGTTGTTGAGGTATGTTCCTATTTTGTGATTGAGGAATTAATTTTTTCATTGATGTAAAAGGTTTGTGAGTATCATTGATTCCCCAGATATGTTCTTATTATTTTGCATAGTTAGTGTTCATGATGACATTGAGCATGGTTTAGTAGTCTTTGAGTTTTATATGAGGTCTTGACACATTATTATGGTGTAAAAAGATCATGAGCCTATTGAGAGTAGTGTTCTCTTTAGATAATACTAATTGAATAATTTTCTTGGTTTAAATCATTGATAAATATCTTGATTGAGTTCAAATCTTTGAGTATTAGGTGTCTTGAAAATCCTAGTCTAGCCTTGTGAGAAGGTGTATGTATGAAGCATAGTGAAGCTTGGTGAATTATGTTAGTACAGGAATGAGAGAGTGTATAAAGTTGGTTTATAATGATAATTAGTCTTAGATTTCATCTACAGTGGTAGGAAGGTCTCAAACAAGTATGGTGCCTAGTAGATCTGTTTGAATGGACTTGTTATTAAACATGGATATGACTTATAGAGGCATGATGGTGGTGATATGGATATGTATGAGATTGAAGTTATGAAATTTAATGTTATATAATTTTATAATTTTTTTGAGTCAATCACATCACTCTTTGAGTGATCCAAAGGGGATGTTCTTCTTTAGTGGTCTTCTCATGGACCTAGTCTTAAGACCCTAGGTGGCAAATTAAGGTATCATGATCAGGTTTGGAAGATTTTGAGATCATGTAAGCATGGATAAATGGGTGAAATGTTTTTTCAAGATTTTTCATGAAGTTTTATGTCTTTAATTTTAAATAAAAAGTCAAGTTAAGATTTCTTGAGTGTTAGAATGAGAAGTTGTAAATCCGAGAAGAACTTTTTGATGCTTGTTGGCATGTGTGACTATTGCATGGGAAGATAATATATTGGTTATAGATTAAAAAGTGTCATATAAATTTTTTAAAATAATTGGTATTTGGTTTTAGGGGCATAAATTTATGAAAAAATGTTATGAATGGAAACTAGTCTAAAACCCTACTAAAGCCCTCATAGTGACCTGATATGGAAGATCTTGATGGAAATAGATCATAATTGATTGGTTGACATATTTTGGTTATTTTAAAATGTAAATTAATAACCCAAGTACCTCCAAGTGACATTGGTTTGTTATAAGAGTGAGTGGAAGCTATAGGAAAACCCTTGTTTCTCATAAATTTTGTATAGCAGGCAAGGTTAGCTATTCAAAGTTGAAAAATTGATGCAATTTTAAGTGTGTGATTTATAATTAATGAAAATGGTGGGTTTTTTTATTATTTTAAATACATCAAACATGTTAAACTAGTCATGGAAGTTGGTATATCACTAAAAAGGCCTAGTGAGAAAAATAATGAGAAAACTAGGCATAAGTGAGAATGAGAATAGGAATGTGTTGCCATGGATTATAAATGGATACAATAACATGGGGTTATTTTTCATGACCTATAACACATATAAATATTTTTTACATTCTATAAGGTCATTGAAAATAGTGTTCACAAGATGACTTGTCTAGTGAAGATGAGACAATGAAGGCATGCTTCAGAGATTAGTTTATAGATTCCATATTGTCCATTAGACCTATGTATATTTGTGTTTGGATATGTTAAAAATATATATATAAGTATAATATTAATGAATAAATAATTATTTATTATGTATACATATGTTTTGGAATGTAAAATCATTATGACTTATTCTCAAGGCAAGAATGACAGTTCTAGGTATGCAAGATGGAGTGATGATTTTGAGACATTATACCATGATTTAATGTATGTATTTCACATATTAATGTTATTTTGGATATATATTAATTATAAATTCTTCATATAATGTTGATATTCACTTTAATAAGTTGAAATATGGAAGCAAAAATAACATATTTGGTTGTGTAAGAATTATGAAAGAGAAGCTTAACAAATTGGTTTGCAAGACCAATAGTTGACACTAGATCTTATGATACATCTAATTAAATATATTATATATGTCACATAGGAAATATTAATTTGAATTATATTTCTTGGAAGTGTCCTTAAATGATCTAAAGACAATATTCTTACATGACTGTGTTTTGGAGCATATAAGCAGTTCTATGTAGTCATCTAGTAGAGATGAGTTTGAGGTGATTTGCCCAAATTTGAAGAATATAATACACATTGAGTTTTTATATAGGTATCATAGGTTAATTTTAATTCATTTTAATTCATGATAAATGTCTATGAAGGTGTGAAAATTCAAAGGTTCTTGACTTGGTGTTTGAGGCCTATTTACAATTCTAAGTGGGCTTATAGAAGTGATTTGTTTGAGGTATTTTGCCTTGTTTGGTTAAGTATAATGGACATGGTGATAAAAAAAAATCATGTAATTTATATAAATATTATTTTTTGATATTTTTATGCATAAAAATTGAGTGTACTCTTTAGATAAAGTAGACTTTTTGGGTGTGTGTATACCTAGTTGTGAGTAGTACTAATGATGTGGTCCAAGTAGTGAAATGGACTAAAAAGGTGGTATGGACCTATATGGAGGTTATTATGGGTTTATTTCTGGTTTTTTTGAAGTTTTTAATCCATGTTTAGAGGATTAATAAGGTTTAAGAGGACTAAGTGTAATGTGTTTCTTGAGAAGGCCTAATTGCATTAGGTCTCTATTAGGCCTAATGGTGGTTTTGGCCCTTATGAGTGGTGACTGACCTACGTAGTGATTTTTAACTTTTTAAACATGTTTTTTGAACTATTAAAATGGTTATACAAGTATTTATAGATGTTTGACCCACCAAGGTGGGTGAAATCAAGAGTCTTGTATTTATACAAGGCATAATAAGCCTATTTGGGCAAGCGTAAGAGGTATGAGAGTGAAATTGAATAAAAGATAAATTTGAGGAGTATAAGGAGGTAATTTATAACATAATTAGTATCATTAATTAATATATAATATAATTTCTTAGTATGATGGCAAGGTTTGTTGACGTAATATGCCTAGTAAGAGGCAAGTTAAGCGAAGAAGCCTAAAAGCTATTTTGAGAGGGGTAGTAGGTTGAGAAGAGATGAATTAGTTGATTGTATTTTATAAAATATCAGATATACATCATATATGTGTTATTAATGTATGAAATTGAGTGAAATTTAGATAGATTAGATAGAGAGCTAAAGAAGAGGTCAACATCTTTTGGTTGAGCAACAAGGTGTCTTGAGGTAATCAAGTTGGTCTTGATGAGTTGGTGATTTGTCAAGAACGAGTGAGATATAACTTAAAATTTTTTGCTTGTATAAGTGTTCTTAAATTTTAAGTGTTGGTGCTGAGTCACTTAGGGTTTTTTTTCTTCCTTGCAGGTTGGTACTTGCTAAATACTAGTTGAGTGGGTGCTCAACTAGGTAGGGGTTGGATCTCCTTATGGAGTTGGTGCTTCACTAAATTTGGATCTTATCATTATAATAATATATTATATTTTTAGTTTTTAATTAGTTTTATCACCCATTAGGTTTTCCCACATATCTCTTATGTTCATGTGTTGATATCTTGCTTCATCTTTATATGATTGCTTCTCTATGCATTGTTTGATCACTATATTGGTTTGAAATGTTAATGAATGATAAGTTAATTTGAATGATTGTTTTAAGGGAACTTATTCACCCCCCATCTATATGTTTGTGATTCTAACAAAATTTTCCTTTCATCAAATCTATGATATGTTTAGTGAGCTCAATAAAGTCAAGGATGAAACTCATTAAAAAGTTTACTTTCAAGAAAAAAAAGTACTCCTAGTTTACTTGTAGGTAGGGAAAGGTTTTGAATTTTCTCAACAATTTTTAGATCAACCCTTTTTTTATAAACCTTTGTTCCTTATTTTTAAATAATATGGCCTAGGATATTACCTTCAATCACTCTAAAGATAGACTTTTTGGGGTTAAGATAAATTCCATGCAATAGACACTATTCAAAAACTTTTTCCAAATGTGAATAGTGGTCTTCTTTCATTTTTAAAAATACTATTCAATCATGAAGATATACATTTTTTTTAATATTCCTTGAAATCTAGATCTATTTCCCTTTTAAAATTAGTTCCTACATTCATTAATCCAAATGGCATCCGTATATATGAAAAAATACCCCAAAGTGTTTTGAAATCTATTTTACATTATTCTTCCCTATTAACCTCAATTTAATTGTACCTTGAAAATACAACAAGCATTGAAATCATCTCAACACTAGTTACAAATTGGAAAAACTGATACATAATTGATAATGGATAGTTGTATTTGAGGGATGCTTGATTAATATTTTTGAAGTTGACACACTAATCTTACCATTATTATTATGGATTGGTACTATGTTAGCTACCCATGTTCAATGGTGAATAAAAATGACAATACAAGTATCAATTATGTTTTTCACTTTGGTAAGAATCATGCCTACAATTTTGGGATTGTGTTTCCTTTATTTTTATCTCAAAGGCAGTTTTAAAGGAACCATAGGTTGCATTTATCTAGGATAAAAAGATTTAAGGTCTCTGTACACATTTATGAGTATGTTAATATACTTATGAATAAGGTTGATCATTTTTATTTGGGAAAACTAAACTTCCCAATATTTACAAGCCTAGTATATTCCTCTAAGCCAATGTTTGCTTTTTCATAATCAACAAAATTGAGGTTCTCTTCTTGCATTTTACTCTTTAGGAATATATCATGTTTGTCAAAAAAATTTCCAAGGAGACTAATCCTTTAGGGATTTTATTTCATTTAAATATGATATCACCTTCTTCATCTTGTTCATTAGCTATTCCTTTTGTTGGCATGTGAGCTGAAGGTTCCTAGTATGAAGAATCTCTACCTTCAAAATATAGATTTCTAAAGATATCTACTTTCTTACGGAATGAAATAATTTGTTGATCATCATTTAAAATTTACCAATTTTCTAAATTTTATGGGGAACTTGGCCTATATATTAGTTTTGTTATATGTTTTTATGTACCAATATTCACATGAGGAATCATCAAATAATTTAATACTACCAAAGCATCAGCTTTAGATTTATGTTCATAAGGAATTGTATTGATAGAAAAAACATCAAAAACTTATTTATTATCTCATGATTTATTCTTGTAATATCTTAGATGATAATTATTTACCTAATAGTCACCTTTGACCTATTTTAAAATAAGCTTAGTGTAATCATATAAAATGTGAAAATTGATAACTTGAGCATGGCTAATGACACCCAACCCATAGGTCCCTCTTACTTGCTCTCATGACCCTCATAGTCATATTTTCATAAATTCCTAGTCATCCCTAGCCTTTCAGACTTGATCCCAACTAATCTAGACCCCTCTTTTCATGATAGATCTATCCCCCCATATCTTGTTTACTCTAGACAATAGCACCACACTAGGACTATAGCACTTGTGCCACTCCTATTTACTTTTGGTGTTGTTGTCCAATTTCATTTTTGGCCCTAGCATTCAATTTATTATGGTTCCTCATCCTTATCCTTGTCATCCCAACATGAACACATTCAACCCATGACCAATAAATCCCTATAAAGGCCCATTCAAAGATCATTTGGAAAGGGTTGATATTTATCACTGATCAATCAAGAATATAAGAAAGACTAATAAAGAAATATTCCCTATTTTTTGTATACAACCAACAAACACACTTACAAGCTTATTAAATTCCTTACACCAGTCCCTAGTCATCTTAATCACATCCAAATTAGCATTCTAAATCTTTATACACACAATTGCATAAAGCACATCAAGTGGGAGAACTACATATGGATTGATCACTCTTCAGAGTATTGGTATTTAGGCAGTGTGCCTATATAAGGGGTGTGGATCCACATTTAGTGAATCTTACACACACTAACCCCCCTCTTTATTGAAATTAGTCAAAGCATAATGGAACATAGGGTATGAAGAGAAAATCTACTCTACAGAGAGCTCTACAAACTTCCATCTACTAAAACTTTGTAAATAGGGTCATACAGACCTAACAAACAAAACCCAAAAAGATAAGATCCTTAGGAAAATAGTGTTAGAGGTGGAATACAATGCTAGTACCAATCCTATCTAGTTATAATGCTCCTATCTAATGACAAAATGAAGATTAGATCTTAGTTTACAATAGTGTCCCAGTCTTGCATAGTGAATTCTATCCTCTATCTCAGTTAGATCAATTAGTTTCCAGCTAAGTCTTGTTTTCTTCCCCCTATTACTATTTTTATAAAGGTTAAAATTAAAATAAAATCATACAAATTAGTATCTTAATTATTCCATATTTATTTATAGATTTCCTATTCTAGACCTTTAACTAAATTAGGAATAATACACCAATATTCCCAAAATTATTAAATCATTTGGTGAACCCAACTTTCTTCATTTGCATATAAAAACCCTAGAAACCCTAGGGTAAATTTCCTACTAATTTTTCCTATATTTTTGTAATTTTTTACCTGCATAATAAAATAAAAAATTAACATTAAATTTTAAATTTTCATAGCAATTTTAAAATAATTTTCTTTCAAACCCTAGTTGCCCATACTAGGTCCCAGTATTTTTCCAATCATTTTTTGAATTTATACTAGCATATTTAAATCATAAAATTAATTCAAATTTCAAAATTCAATAGTAAACTTTCAAAAACATTTATTTTTTAAAACCCTAGTGGCATCTACTAGGTCTCTTTAAATCAAAAATTTTCTAATAAATTTATAATTTTTTAGTTGCATATATAACTCATAAATTCACTTTCAATTTCAAATTTTCATAGTAAATTTTTCAAATAATTATCTTTCAAACCCTAGTTGCATGTACTAGTTCCTATTTGCTTCTTGAGGTATCACCTTACATGTGTGCAAACTTCATATCCTTTTTATGCATATTCTAATTATTTATTTAGATTATATCTATTTAATATTTTCCATTATTATCCAAGTTGTTTTCCTTATGACACCTAAGTTTATTTCATCTCTTCCTTTAAGACAAAGTGTAAGACTTAGTGGCAGTACTCCTAAATTCACCCAAATTTTAGCAACTTGACCACATACCATGGATAGACAACCAACTCAAGTTCTTATTATAGATTCTACACATACAAATTACACTAATTTCAATAAAGATAACTCTGTTAATAAGAGTTATTACAATAAAAATGATGATGTACACATCGATGCTCATGATCCACCACATTATACTACTAATCCACTTCCACCAATTGTTGAAAATCAAGTTCACCTGAACAAAGATTTGATCCTACAAAGTTTTTGAGAAAGACTCCATGACCAACCATGAGATCATACTCTTATCTTGAAATCTATCATGTAAATTAAAAAGGCTAAGCAAGTTGAACCTTCCATTCCTTCAGAGAAACTAGTTATAAATGACACTATGGGGGAAACCATGTCTCAATAATCCCATATAGTATCCCAACCTACCTCTATACCACCAACTAAAATTAGTACATCTTTGTCTCTTGATGTGGTAGCCCTTGTGAAAGAGATAAAATATCTTCAATCCAAGGTGCTACATCTTGAGCAAGGTGACTCTAGAATTATGCATGCTTTCTATTCTTTTGCTCTATTGAATACACCATTGGCATATCACATTGCTTCTACACCCTTACCATAAGGTTTTGTTCAACCCAAGCTTACTCTATATGATGGCAAGAGTGATCTAGAGACACATTTGAGAGCCTTTCATGTAACATTATTGGACTATGTACGAAATGACTAGCTACTTACCAGGTTATTTGTATGGAGCCTAAAGTATTATGCTTTACAATAGTTATATAGTCTATCAAATCAGTTGGTCAATATATTCAATCCTTTAGCTAACATGTTCCTAGCTCATTTAATCATTAACATTGGTGATAATATTTCATATTCCCAAGTTGCATAATAGAAACAAATATCAAATGAGCATCTCACAGATTATGTTCTCTGATATAAGACTATTTTGGATAAGATGACTAGTCCCATGGTCGATCAAGAGTTATAAGATATCTTCAAACAAAGTATTCTACCCACTTTATATGAATAAATCATGTTCAAAATATTATCTCCCTTCATTGAATTATGTCACACACTAAAGGAATGAGAAGTCAAACTAATTTAAATGGGAAAAATCAAGTACAAAAGTCACAACAAACAAGATTAACAACAAAACACCATACAAAGTCAACGCCAATGATAATAAGAGTCAGAATCAACCAATAGTTAATGCAAATTTTGAGCCCCCTCAATTAATGGTTTTATTACACCTCTTCGATGAACCTTCACCAATCTACTAGTTTCTCTAGCTAGAGTTTTACAGTAGCTATTGGAATGTAACATCATATCTCTCCCTCCTATTTAGGAAGTTGACTCAACAAAGCCTCTTCCATGATAATATGATCAAAATGCATTTTATGAGTTTCATAGGGCACCAAGCCATGAAAGAAATAGATACATAAGTTTGAGACAAAAGATATAAGATTTGTTAGATGGAAATCATATTATCCTTGTCACTTCAATTGAGCCTCCTCAAGGAAAGCAAACATAGGATAAAGCTTTGAAAATATCCCAAATCCATTTATGTATCATTCTAAACAAGAGACAGGGGACACATTAAGGACTCACCATGCATATCATACACATCTTCCACTAGATAAATACAAGGCACCTTCATTTGAGACACATCCTTTAAGCAACATGATTGGTGTATACAATTCTAAAGTTTAAACTAGACCTTCCATCTCCTTCACAGAGTAGGAGATCATCAAGGATGATGAAGATTATCATGCACTCTTTATCAAAGTTTACATTCATAATCATCTTATTAATAGTGTCATCATAGATAATAGATCTAGTGTGAACATGTGCACTATGACATTATTATAACATTTGGGATATTTAGAGCAAGATATTACCTCAATAGACATAATTATCATTGGATTTAGTGGGCACCTAAAAAGTTCATTGGGATTAGATTGTACTTCCTCTATAGGTTGGTCCAACACATGTGGCCACACCATTCACTCTAGTTACTACTATAGGAGTTTTTGATATGCTACTTGACTAACCATGGATTCAAAAACTTCACGTAGTACCTTCTATAGTTAACATATGTGTGAAATTAATTCATGATAATTAGGTTATAAAATTGGTTGATTTCCATATGAGTTACCATTCCCCACTTTAGAGTCATATTCTATTTTGTAGTCACTAGTTTTTATTTTGTCACCAGTTTTAGTTTTTCCACTAATTTTAGTTTTGACACTAGTTATGTTCCTCCTCTAGTTATAACTCAGACACAGTTGAGGCATCCATCACCAACACAGAGATTTCATACACCTCCATATCTTAAAGATTATAGACAGCTTCTAGATATAGTGTTCACACCCAGGGTAGTATCATTGAGATCTCATACATATACTCATAGATCATATATTCAAAGAGATTATCCTACTACCAGATGGGTCCCTAAGAGCCCTACATCTACATCCACTTCCTAGAGTTATAGGGGGACCCCACACTCAGTTTCTACTATAGATATTTTAGAGCACTTATATCATATACAACTTTTAGAGCTATAGTCTCATCAGTTCCATCATGATTCATGGTCATTCATGATTCCTCTCCTTGATATAGGACACCATGATAGGGAATCGCCCATGAGACTCATCAGTTAGTATCATCCTTTACCATCTTACTTGTACATAGTTTTTTATTCTTGATTGTACATAACTTATATCAAAAATACAAAAAAAATACAAAATTTAAAAATACAATAACATTCAAAATTTTCTAAACACCAAAAACATTCTGATTGTATGCATCATCCATGCTTTACACTTATACTACAATACTAGACTTACATTTGATGTTTTATGCTATTGTTTGTCGATTTATCTACATTACTATGCTTCACTTGATCTTCTTTGAGTGTGTGCAATGACATCTAACTCTTTGATTACTTCACTCTACCCATTGAGGTGGCATCATAATTTTACATTCGAGACATACATCGATATACATACCCACTAGGGGTATATTCTACATGACTACACCATCTAGGCTATGTCATTCCTACACCACACACTCTAGTTATCATGTTGATAGATATTACTTACTAGCTTACATAAATTATTCTATCAGCACTCAATAGTATATAACACTTCTATATTTATTAGCATATACCTAGTCTTGTACTAACATGTCTTGCATACTTTCCCTCTTGATTTGATTAGTTAGATGTAAGTGTATTTCCAATAATTACATGCTTTACTTTCTTGATTGGTATAGATAGATTATTTTTATTTCTTAGTTCTTGTTTGTCACTTTTATGTGACTTAGGACATTTTCCAATGTCATTTGCTTCTATGTCTTATGTGTGCCTTAGGACATTTTCCAATGTCATATACATGTACTCCTCTATGTGATTGTGGCTTCTATGCTAACCTTGCTAGTTTTAATTATATTTGTATGTGGCATTTGAACATACCTTGTATGTTTGCTTTCTAGTTTGAGTGACTTGTGCCCATTTCCCTTATTTGTTTGGCCCTTTGGCCAACCTTGTATGATTATTTATTCTTGCCTTGTGTGCTTATTTCTTGTTTGTTTCTCATTGTTTGGAATGCCATGATCCACAACATGCATTTATCTTTCATTCTTTGATGCCATGATGAACATCATGCTCCATCCCTCTAACTAACAACTAAAAACTAACATATAAATAGACTTTTATTTCTAGTTCAGTATAATGCACATGTCATTACATTATCATATCCATCTAGGCATACCCCTATTGATCTAACAATCTCTCAACTCAAATCATTTATATCTTGAGATATCTTGTCAATTATCATTGCTATATCATGTATCTTTATAACATAACACAATTGTAGGTCTCTTTCTTTTGAGGATATTTATTATAGGGTCTTAAATCTTACCCTCATAAGAGGGGGAAACAAAAAAGGGGTTTTTCATAGATATCAAATCTCCTAATAGTAAAAAATATAGCATTCAACACACCCAAAATAATAACTAAACATCAAAACAATCAAGATAGACCATGTAGATAGTGATAATATCAGAATAGCTAATGGATTTGGCCCAAAAAAATAGTGCCCAACTTGGAATATAGTTCCAATGCCACTAGTGTCCACTTTTATCACTCCTATCTAAATAGTAAAAAACTAGAATTTTTGGTAGGCATAAAAGTAGGTTTAACTACAGTTTTGCATAGCCAAAATAGTTCAAAATTAGAAATTTTTATTACACTTATCACTTAGAGAATTTATATATAGGGGGAATCATGCATGGCATGATGGCTCTCACTTCTAGTTTTATATATGGTAGTTGATATAACTTTTATATCAGAATCCATACTCTAGACATGAGTGATTGGGGGAAATGTACACGACACATTTGTTTGCTTTTCCTTTCTGAGTTTAGTATTACCCAGGCATTCTTAGAAATTGTGTGCCTTATTCCATATATATATGGTTGGCATCATTATGTAATTTATTTCACACAAGCCTAAATTCCACATTCTTGATTTCTCGAGTGGCTTTCATACAAGCCTAGTGCACCAGTTTAGAGTGGATTTCATACTAGCCTAATCTTTTTTTTGGAGTGGCTTAGTTTCTAGCATACTTTTGCCTATCCATGCCAAGATTTTCATATCATAGTAGATTCATGGGCTTTAGGAACCATCTCATATGACACACATTTCATACTAGTATCAATTCATAACTTCACTTCACATGGCAATGATGGAGCCAAAGGACTAGCTAGCCTTTGTATTCTTGAGCCACCTATTCAAAGGAATAGGACACATAGTCTAGACATCGATTAGCACATGCATAACCATCTAGATTCACTTAATTGGATATGATGGAGACAAAGGGATAACCTTTGCATTCTTGAGCCACTTTTAAGGAATTAAGCACTCAGCTCCGTTTAGGATAATACTCTTGGTTTAACACACATTTATCATTACTTAGCATCATAACAAGTTTTATATTGGTCTACATACTTGATGAGGTATATTCATTCCTTTTTCTTCCTCTCTCTCTTACCTATCCTTTTACATTCTTATTTTAGATATAACATATCTAGTAAGAATTGATCTACTCTTTATTTTTATTTCAAATCTATACTTCACAACATATTATCTCTATGTACACCCAACATCACATAGCTTCATGAGCTTCACCCTTTGTAGGTAAGTTTAGGTAAACTTTCTATTTTTATTTTATCCTAGTATTTCACTATTTTACATCACTAAAATAAAAGGGGGGTAAATGTAATCGTATAAAATGTAAAAACCATTAAATTAAGCATGGTAATGACACCCAACCCATAGGTCCCTCTTGCTTACTCTCATGACCCATAGGCATCTTTTCATTGATTCCCAATCATCCATAGCCTTCCAAACTTGTTCCAGCTGAGTGAGGCCCCTCTTTCCATGATATATCTATCCCTTAGGTCTTGTTTTCTCAACACAATAACACTACACTAGAAATATAGTGTCAGTGTCAATCCTATATGCTTTTAACATTGTTGTCTAAGTCCATTTTTAGCCCTAACAGTCAATTTATTTTGATTCCCTATACTTATCATTGTCAACCTAACACAATCACATTCAACCCATGACCAATATATCCCTATGAAATCACATTCAAATATCATTTGGAAAGGGTTGGAAATTATCACTAAGCAAGCAAGACTATTCAAGCAATCTTCCCTATTCTCTACATACAGCCAACTAACACACTTACAAGCTTATTCAAGTCCTTACACCATTCTGTAACCACCTCAAGAATATATAGTTTATCATTATAAATCTTCATACACATAATTAAATAAAGCACATCAAGTGGGAGAACTACATATGGCTTGATCCCTCTTCAAAGTATTGGTATGTAGATAGCATGCCCACACAAGGGGTGTGGATCCACATCTATTGAATATTACACACATTAACCACCCCCTCTTTATAAAAATTGATCAAATCACAATTGAACGTAAGATTTGAAGATAAAATTTTCTTTATAGGGAGCTCTACAAACTTCTAGCTACTAAAACTTCACAGACAAGGTCACACAAACTTGGTGAACAAAACTCAAAAAGCTTAGATCCTTAGGACAATAGTGGTAGAGGTAGACTAAAATGCCAGTGCCACTCCTATCTAGTTCTAATGCTCTTGTCCAATTATAAAATGAATTTTATATCTCAATTTGTGACATTATCCTAGACTTACATAGTAATTATAGCCTTTGTCTCAGTCAGATCAATTAGTTTCCATCTAAGTCTTGTTTTCTTCCCCCTATTGATATTTTTAAAAATATTAAAATTATAATCAAATCATACAAATTATTAGATTAATTATTTCATATTTATTTATTTATTTCCTATTTTATACCATTGACTAAATTAGGAATAATATGCCAATATTCCAACAATTGTTAAATCACTTAGCATCACCCAAGACTTCCAAATTTCTATTTCTCATTTTTTATATAGTCTATAGCCCTACAAAAGAACTTCATATTTATTTGTTTTGTTGGTACATTCATATTACAACTTTTAGAAAAAGGGAAAGATTTATTAGATGGAAATATCAAGATCATGCTTGCACCTTAACTCGTTGATAAACAACTACCATCGAACTCCATCATCCAAATATCATCTAGGTTTTATTGCATGATTTATGTTAATTCCATATCTTTTTATATCATTAGAAAATAGTTAATAATATTTTCATCTTCATATTAAATGTTTACCTTGGGATAATCTACTTTCTATAGTGTATATTTTGTTTTTAATTCAAATTCAAGGTGTTGTTTTAATCCTTTGACTATAATCCTAACATGTGACAAATCCAATTAGATTTTGCCACCTAATTATTTTATAAAAGTTCTACCTATAAGAATACCATACACTTCTGGAATGTTTATGATTAAAATATTGATTTCAATCTTTTTTTGTGGAAATATGCCAAAGCCACTTGTGTATCTTTTATCTATCCAATGAGAAGAACTTGTTTTAGTTTCATACAATAACAATGTCTAAAGGTTCTAATATAGGTTAGACTAAAAGCATGAGAAAATTTTATAGGAATGACATTATTTTAGGATCCCATGTTAATGATTTAGTTGATGACTTTGTATCCTTTGAGGAATAAGGAAATATAGAATGAGTCAACTTTTTTATAATTTGAAGTTGTTGGTTCATTGAGTAGACTTGATTTGAATCAATAGGGTTAGTTAGGATTCCTTTGGCATTGTATTTTATAATATTTTGATTTTTTCCTTTAATTAAATCTACTAACCTATCTAACTGATCTAGGTATGCTCTTAGGTACTCAGTTTGTGACATTTGGAATTTTGTTCTTTTGACATGATCAATTATATCAAAAATATGTAAATAACCACAAAAACTTTCAAGAGGTTAGGAAACATAAACATTACTAACATATTAATATTTACCTATTTATTTTTGTTTTCCTATTGTTTGCACTGGTGGAGTAGTTCCTCATGGGAGGATAACTTTTAGAGATTCTTCATGTGGATCACTAGACTATTTTTTATGATTATGGGCTCTGATAAAAATTGTAAAGTATTGATTATTCATATCCTTAATATTTTATTCATAATCATATTCATCATAATTGTATTCTAAAAATACATTTTTGGATTCATCATTGGGTTCTTTAACTTCTCATTCTTGAAGAACCTAATTCTCTATTTCCATTTATTTTTCAACTTCTTCACATTTAAAAAATTCTTTTGTTTCTAGAATAAAATTGACTAGAGGATTCACATTATAATTCAAATGTGCTTTAATGTTTATTGTTTGTTGGGGAGTCTATAATAATGGAGGATTACCATGAAAGATAACAAAATGTATTCTTGGTATATCTTGATAAGGTGGGGTTATAGCCTTTTGAGGAATCTACTTTTTTAACACTATAATATCATTAGCTAGTTTTTATAATAATTATTATGTGGAAGTTTTACCACTTACCTATATTTTTCCTTTGGATGGTTCTTTTTTTAATTTACTTACCATAATCAAATCATCATTGACTTCTATATCCAATGTCTATTATGCATCAAGGTCTACTACCCTATCTTTTATCAATTCTTAGCCAAATTCAAAAAAAATGGAATTAATAAGGAAGTATTTCTTATTATCATATGGTGGTCTTACAACTACAGGTATTTTATATAATAACTTGTTGAATTTGTCCAAAAAATCACTCATAGGTTCATAAGCTTCCTTATTAATTTGTGTCAACTATGCTAATAAATCACTATCATCTTCAACAGTCTTAAATCTACCTTCAAATTTCATTTTCATGGTATCCCGATTATTGATGGATCCTATTGAGAGATGGTATAACCATTCTATAGGAGCATTCTAAAGTGTCTCAACAAATATTCTAATTACCAAATCTTTGTGTTCTACACTAAGGACATCATAAGCTACATTAAATTCATTAAGGTGTTCACCTGGGTGTTATTTTCCATCTCCATAAAATTTTGGAATGTTATTTCTTGACCCTTTTTGTATGTCATGCAACTAAAATAAATATAAATGGATAATTTAATTTACCCATGGTACTACCATGGTTGTGAAAATTTCATGTAGGAGAATGACAATTCCTAATAAAATGAGTGCCTAAACTATTATTATTTTAAACTAAAGTTATTTATATTTATTATGTGTTGATGGAAGACTTTTTATTCACCTAATTGTACTTTTAACTTTGATTTTACATTCAAAACTCAATTTGAAACTAGAATATTATTGAAATTAATAATAATGTCAACTACACCTTTTGACTTATTATCCCTACTAAATCATTTTTTGTTAGTTTCAGAAGATTTACTATTATTGAGGTTGAAATTGAATATCTCTTTGAGCAAGTCTTCTCTGATGAACTCTCATTTCAGCTATTACCTCATCTCTTTGTATAAGTGTAATTGTATCTTTTTATTCTTCTAGTACCTCTACTACTCTTTTAAAATGAGTAGCACTATTTCTATTGTTCCATACAAATGCTCAAAAATCTATTGAGATATCTTCCTGAGTTCGAGTTATCCAGTTGAGATAGGTTGAAAAAATGGGGTCTACTCTTCTTGAATTGTCATGATACAAGTTTTCTCCTATGAATTTATTTATTTTAACTATACATGTAATTTTCCTTATTTATCTTCTAGTTTGAATCCTTGAATTTATTTTAAAATTTCTCTAGGCAATGGTAACACGTGTTTTTATATATTTAGTTCTACTCTAACATTATCGAATTGAGCATCTCTTATTATATTGTTAAAAGAAAACAAATGAAGGCTTGAATCTACATCTTCTTCCAAATATTTATCCCAATTTAAACTAGGTTGCTGATCAGAATTATGATAGCCTAAAATGGTTATGTGACACTTTACTAGTTACAATCAATTTTATGGCTTCTATGAGCTCTTCTAGGTTCTTGAATGCTTTCAATTCTTTCTATGTGATAAATTTATTGATTCAAAATGATTATGACAATTTGGAATTGGAGTAGATAAACCCTATTAGAATCACAAAAAATTACTTAATGTTTGACACAATATCACTCTGAGTTAATTGTTCCTAGATTAGGTCAAGTTGGTAGAGTAGTCCTTTAGATAATGATAGAGTCATATTGACCAAAAGAATAATGTGGGTAGCACTAAAGTTACAGATGTATGCCCCATGGTGGGTGCCAAAAATTGTTTGTGTGAAAATTTCTCAAGCGACAAATTATTACATTCACATCAATAGTGTAGGTAATGAAGTCCCTCTTCTATTGGAAGGTGGAGCTACCTTTATTGAAATCCAAAAAATCTATTGAAAAGGGAATATTTACAAATAAAAGGTGTAAATCATGGGGTAGTACTTTTAACTTGAAAGTGTGAAAAGGAATTTTTAGCAATGAATATTTAGAGAGAGAGAGGGAGAGAATGTTTTAGATGATAAAGTTGACAAGTTAAACATTGAGACTTGACAAAGGTGTTAGAAGAAAAATTGACATCAAAAGGAGAAAAATCTTTCATTCAATGGGTTGAAAAAACATATTCATATCATTAAGAATATGAAACATGTTGCAGAAAGATATCTAACACTAATAAAAATAATAATTAACCCTCTATATTTTATAATAAAAATATTACTTTTGTTTGCACTGAGATTTCACTTATATTCAAAATATCAAATATAGTTATAGATAGAAATTTGTAACATAATTTTTTGCCCTTAACAATTAAAATAAAATTACAATAAAAATTCAAAAGTTACGATCAAATACATTAAATTAATTAGATATACATAATTAAAAATGAATCACTAACACAAACTTTATAATAACCTATTTGTATTTATCTTCATAGAGTAGAAAATCCAATATCCCTTTACAAAACGTTTTGTCCAAAATGTATCTATTTAGAAACCTTATTATGAGGGTTTAACTTGTATTTATAGGCTAAAATAGGTGGTTATGGTCTATAACTACCTTTTTTACCTTTTTACAAAGATGTAAAAACATCAAAATAAAATTTCAACTTGAAAGGGTGTAAAAGTGTTTTGGCATTTTTACACTTCTTGTAAAAGTATATCATCAATTTACACAACTTGAAGATGCAAGTTGGAAAAATTAAAAGAGAATTTGTTTATAAAAGTAACAACACACATATGTAAGGGGAAATATAATGTGATAATACAATCTAGTTTCAAAATGAAGTTTGAGAAAAAAGCTTTGGAATCAAAAGATCAGCTAGAATTTGATGAAGCTACTACCAATACTTGATAATGCTAAGAACAACCTCAATATTTTTATTTCTTTACTGATAACTAACTTTTGTTTCAGAAAGTCATCAAATCTATGGAGAAATTCCCTTATCAAATCTTTGTCGGGACCATCTATATACCTTTATGCAATATTCAGTGAGTAGTTCATCTCTCTTATTTTTTGAAACTTGTTTTAAAGTTTGTTTACAGTCAAGTCAAGATTATCTGCATTGACTTTATATTTGGCCAATTGATGAAGCATTTCATGATCAAATGAAGACATGTGATTTATAAATTCTTGAATGTAATTTTTGAATTCTTCAAATATGGCTTCTATTGAAAGAGGAATTTCATTTTGATCCTTGTCATTGATAAAAGGACATTTTAACTTCTTGACTTATGCATCAATTTCTATCATTATGTCACTCCCAAGTGACCTTGCACTACTAAAATTTTTGAGGAATTATTGAAGTGATTGGATTCTTATTTTGTGGCTAAAGGAACTCAATCTAATAAATAATTTATTTTTTGATGAGTCATTTATTGATAATATTACGAGAGGTAAATTTTGAAAATTCAATTAATTTAGGGATGAAAACTTCATGGTTCTATATTTATTCTATATACCCATTTCATAATTTTGTTACCTATTCACATTCTGACTAGACTTCAAAAACCATGGTCATTAGAATGAGAATTATTTGAACTCCCTGATCAATGATCATCTTGATCTAATCTTTTACTAAATTACCCATTTGACCCATTTATTTTATTTTCTTAAATGTTTCAAAATTAATACTTGACAAAACAATTGTTGGCTAAATTGGTCTAATCAACCTCAATATTACTGAATTCAATTGCTCCACTTTTTCTTTCAAAAATAGTGGCAATTGCTAGCTACATATCTTCCTTCATCTCTTCTCTAGTAGATTTTCCCAAATCAACTCTTCATACTTGATAGTCTTCAACTTTAATCTCTAATTTTTTTTCTCAATTTTAGGAATTACCACCTTTACATATTTTTATACTCTTTCATTTGCTACCATTGATGAGATAGTTCTTGCTTTTCTTAGTCTTTTTTTGAAAAAAAGAATTAGAATTGTCAGACTACCAAAATCAACCTCCTCAAGTTCAAAAAAAAATCAAATTTTCTTTGCCACCATGGATAACCAATGTGATGTTGTTTTGCTTAAAGAAAGAGGTGAGATATAAATTGAGATTTGTGAGGCCAACATTGCTAGGGAATAATAAGGTGTTCTTTTAATTAGGACACCTTGAAAACATGTTTCTCCTTGTTTTTTTTGCCAATTACATCAATTATAGTTCTTGGAGAAGAAATAATAGGCATTTTGGGGTTTGAGGGAGAAGATGAAATAGGAGTGACTTATTTTAATAGGGAAATAGATTATATAAGGAGCAATATGTCACTATAAGCAAGGAATTATTGAGTTGTATTTTCTACAAGCTCTTAGGACAGTGGGAAGTTATCAATAAGAACTTCTGGGGAAATTTAGGGATTAGGAGAAGAGGAAAGATTTTCACCTAACCATTTTAATTTGAGATTTATAAACCTTCATAGTAGAATATCCTTTTAGATAGTTTCTAGTTCTTATGCTTCTTTTGTCACCAATAATTCTCTATTTTTACCTAATTTATTTACTTTCTCTATTTCAATATGCTTTTTATAGAAACTATCAAATCCATCTTCACTAGGAGTTGTAGGGAAATCAATATTTCCAACATCAATTTATTTACTCGTTAACCACTTGAGACTCCTTTCAAGCACTAACCTTGTTCTAATTTTGAGGGAAGAAGATTATTTCTTATTTAAATGAACTATGGGTAGTGGTTTTGTTGTAATTCCATTTTCAAAAATGGGATCCAGTGTGACTTTACCATCTACTAATTGCTTTGGTATTTTTATTATGCCAAATTTGACTATCTATTTCATAGTAAACCATGAATAGTCCCTGATTCTAACCATTTTTTCATCATCATAGTCCATCCAATAATCTTCAAGGTGTGAGAGATGTTGAAATTAAGGCCCAATATTATGTTAAATTAAACCCCATATATTAAATGTGGACCTCATTTCAAAAATTTTGATATTTTAATGAAACATATATTACTTCATTATTTTAGATTTTATTTATGATAGATAAGTTTACCTACCAATAGAAATCAGGATTTTGACCCCTGATATGTGTCTACCTATCAAAAATTTGTGTTTTTCAATAAATTGTCTCACTAACTGTATTAATTCCACTTATCACTAACATACCATTGAAGTATGTATGGAGTAATTTCACTGCCACTAATCTTCAAATAGATGAAATTCAGTTATTTTAGGAACTAAATTATCCATCTATCTATTTCTATTGTAGTCACCATTGATATCCTTGTGTTGAAAAGATCTTTTTTGAACAAATAATGACAAATTAAAGGAAAAAATCATTTACCCTCCTGAAGTATTAAGTGATTTTTTTCAATGCAAGTTGGGGATAAAAATCATATACTTTTTTCTATGAAGTCACCCACCATATGTTATCCATTAAATTATATTTGACTATTAATAACATAGAAAAGATAGGAAGTCGAATAAACTTTTGATGTGACTTTTACCTCTATTACCTACTTATGGACTGCATCATAGATTATTTATCCCCAATTGAGGTATTGCCTATTCCTATGAATTATCAAAATGAACCTATACATCCATTTTTGAAAAAAATTAGTTATTGGGCTCCCCACTATTATATGAAATAGTTTTATTATATTATTTATCTCATTCTTGAAGTTAGATCTTGTAATATTATTTGGGAGTCATGTAAAAGAGTGTGTTATTTTGATCAACCATTCATTATTTACTTATTTAGCACATGAGATGTTATTATCATCCCAAAAAATTTGAGAGGAATCAAGAATTAAATGCACAAAAAACTCTCTATCTATAATATGTAACATATTATATATGTTATCTGGAGCTAAGCTTGTCACCAATTCACCCTATGAATCGCTTACTTCCCTTGATGTTGAATTATACTATTTCACCATGACTAAAATTTTTTTAGGGGATTACACTAAAATTAGAAAGGATACAAATTATGTCAATCTACTATCAAAAATACTTTGACAAAAATTAGTTTGGGTACTACATTCATTCTCTCCTAAAATTCATCTAACTCAATATGACCTAGATTAGTATTTGAAATGTTCTCCACATTGGATTCTAATGATGAAAGAGGCATTAATCCCTAAAATTGGTACTTCATATTTGCTTTGTATTTATTTTGATTTTGATTTTCTAGAGTAGAAGATGAAGAAATTAATTTTGTAGGAAAATTGATAGTCAGGAGGAAGTCACACAATGATGGTTGATTTACAAATTTTAAAAAAACAAAACAACTTAATACAAAATAAGTTATTTAATTACACCTAAAAATTATACACATAGTTTTGTCCATGAAAACTCACTTCACTCTAACATCACCCATTTTATGAGGCCATAACATATTCATGAATAATCATGAAAACTATATGACAAAATGCCTTGGAGAATAATTTAGCACTAATTTGGCCATGAAATTGCTTTAGTGTTGCTTTAGTTTTATCTAACAAATTTCACCACCTGTTCAATTATCTTTCCTCATATAGATGGCAAGGATAAATTTTATTACAATGCATAAGTTCTTGGATGAAATAATAAATCAAATTAATTTAAAATTTTTACATCTTTCTTGATTTATTCATTTATGAATTTCACTTACCCTAGAACTTTGTATAATTATAATAGGTAAACAAAATAAACTTTAATTGTTCATTTTTTTATTTGGCCTTTTTTTCCATATGATATGGTCGTATGGCCTCACCTAGTGAATTGAACAAATAAAATAAAATTATATTCCTCTTTTTTATTCTATACCTACACCCATCTCCTTAGACTATATGACCTCCTTTTATAGGAAAAATAAAAACATTTAATTTTCATTTCTCTTTTTTATTTATTATATATTATTTCCTTGTTATCATATGGATGTACAAATCTTCTTTGGTGTGAATAAAGAAGAAAATTAATCCATTCTTTTTTTAAAAACCTTATCTCTCCTCATGCATCATAGAGTCCTAAATGATAGTAAAAAAAAATTTAACTTGCTACTTTTATTTTCTATTTTCATCTCTTCCACTATATTTACATTGTAAGGTTTCAATTTGGAAAAATAAGAAGAAGCAAAAAATTATTTGAGGCCTTTCAAACTTTAATGGTGTCACTCAGTTTCTTACCATGGAAAAAAAAGAGAAATTTGATTGTTCTTATTTTTAAAATACTCATCTCCCATCTCTCCTTTGGCATCACCGTGTGGTTTCAATTTTTTGGTAGATAAAAATAAATTATTTTCCCTTTATTTTTATTTTCCACTTATTATCCTCTATCCAACTAATATGGAATCAATCAATTTTATATAAAAACAAAAATAAATTTAATTTTATTCACTTTTTACCTTCTTCTAATCCCTACAGTTTCATATGGTTTCCTCTTGCAAAAAGCACATAAAATTATCTTTGACTTGGTACTGAGTAAGTATATGCAAAATCATTTAGAGCTTTTATAAGGTTGAATGGTGTAGATCAGCTTCAAAATATTTGGAGGGAATAAGTTTTATTTTAATATGACTCAAGGAAATGTTTATGGCATGTACATGGGATGGGGAGAATGAAAAGCAATTACACAGAAGTGGAATGGAAGATTTTAATTACATATTTTGAAGAAGTGTCAAGACTCATTTGCATGACTGGGAAGGTATCCATAGCAATTCATGGTTTGACTAAAAAATGAATTGCATATTTTAATTAAAAAAATAAAAAATGATTTCAATTAAGTTTATTATTTTTTGATTGTATAATTACACCATATGCAAAAGTGGAAATAAAAATTGCATAACTTGAAAAAGTGTTTAGGAAATTTAGCACAAATTAGGGAAAAATATAAAGAAATTGCATAGCTTGAAAAGAGTTTATGAGACTTTTTTATAGTTGCACATCATAGTTTGAGAAATAAGACATTTTGCTCACAACTTTAAGTTTTAATTAAATCAATTAATTGATAAAAATTAATTAATTTCCAATTTTTTTAAATTAAAATTTTTAGACAAACTAAAATTACCAAAAAATAATTTAATTTTTGCTATTTTTTTAAAAATTCAAAAATTGTGACAACACATATCTTATGCACATGAAATAATCTCCTCCTCCTCAATGGTGATAACTACTTTCCCTCTAACCAAGTCCATGCTTTCAGTCCTTAACAAGATGAATTAGCCTATACTACTATTACTAATTCCCAAACTCAGCCTATCCATGCCTCCACCTCTTCTCTACAGGGTGTGTGCCTACATGTTCAATAAAATTCAACTAGGGTTTGTATATGTTGAACTCTAAGTGATCAAATTATCAATATGAGCAAGATAATATCAAAATTATAAAATCAAAATTATTTATTAACTGTAAATATTATATTATTATAAAATTAGATTACATGTACAAAGACTTCATAATATGTTAGTTTTTATCATGTATATTCATCTACATTTAGCAAAGTTATGCCTAACATTGTTTCATCTACAAATCAAAAAGTACAACACAATAAATCTATTATAAGTGATTCAAAAAGGTTAAAAGGGCCTAATAAGAGTTAAAGTGAGGTACTAATGGAAATGATTAAGAGTAAATTAATCAAACCACCTCCTCTAAATACAATAAGGATATCTAGACATTTTATCAAGGCAAAAGATCAAGATACAAATGCATATTACAAAAGGAACAACCATGTAAGTTACAAATTCAAATTTTGGGTAACCAATAAATCATTCTTAAAAGAGGGTTTTTAACCCAATAAATTCAAAATCAATAGTTTCAAATGAGGTTCCAAAGTAGGTGATGAAGAATAGTTTATATTTCATAGAGCCCATGATTATTACTCCACTCATAGATGATAAGTAATGTACCAATGTTGTAATCAATAATTTTATCAAATTCAATGTTTATAGCATGACACTCTTACAATATCTTGGATATGATAAAGAACATTTAGGTAAGATCACTTTATCTAAATTATTTATTAGATCCATTGAGCTTCCTTGCATAGTTAGACTAGAGACATGTTCGGTGGTATTTCACATACATCCTAATTTGACACAATGTAGTGTTAAATTAGGAATATTATGGATAAAAATAATGGGGGAAATATTGGATATATATTCCAAGAAAGTTACCTTTGCACTTGAGAATTTAATTATCATAGTTTCCAAAGATGACAATATTTCTTCCAAGCAAGATCTTCCACAAATAGATATACCTACAATAAATATAGTTTTAACATACTCAAATTCAATTCAAATACAACATGTCCATCATAATTCATGAGATTTCACCATTCTTATTTTTTACATAGGCTACATGGATAGTGAGTCTCTCATGAGAATCATCGGTTAGTGGTATCTCCCCTCTTGTACATAGTTTCATTATTCTAATTTACTTGTACATAGTTTCCTTTATCTTGTTTCTTTTATATAGTTTCATTTTCATGTGGCTTGTACATAGTGTGTATTAATAAAATCATTATTTAATATACTTATAGACATTAAAGTAGTAATATTTGGTTTAATTGTGTGTTGAACTATTTATGGATCTTCAAATTTTATACCCATGAACATTATAATTAATTTGAAGGGAATTAAAGGATGTGATGGATTACATCACTTTCTTAGATATCTAGCATAAAATGAAACCAAAACAATAATATGGCTTAGTTAGGCATCAAACTGTACTCTAAATTTAGATAATTATTTAATTATATTGTACATATAAGAGGGTTATTTGATAGACATAGGATTATTTTAGTACTGCTAGGTATTTACAGTGTGACATTCTTATGTTATTATTTAGTATGATGAAAATTTGGGAATTTGATTATTGATTTTAAATTTAGTTTATTTCATTTTTTGTGTTTAGAAAGGTTATTTAATTCATTCATGTCCTAAATTAGTTGTTTGATTAATTTTGGGCACTTTTTATGAATTTCCTATCAAACAAATATAAGTACCATTTAGGTTTTAGTTACTTAGTTCATTGAATGTTTATTCAATTTAAATCTAAATTTATTTTAGTCAATGTTATATTTTTAGACTTCTATTTTTAAATTATATTTTTATAATTTTGCTTATTTAGTGTGCATGTTTTCTTAAATAATGAAGAGGCTTCATGCATGATGTCCATATATTATTAATGAGTTTAAATTATCATATTTAGTATATTTTTATTTTAATTAGTGGTTAGTTAATTTATTTATTTTTAATTTTAGAGTTAACTTACATTGCAAGTTACCTTGTAATTGTCTAAGTGTTATATGCACTCATGAAATCATATGATCACTCCTACACACCATTACCATCGATAAGGTCAATTATTCACATAATAATCAAAAAAATAATATTCACAATATAAGTCTCGCCATTATTGTCTCTCAAGAACAAAATACAATCTGTAGGTTTCTCTCTTCCATCCATCTAGGAGAAGCAAAAAGAGTACCCACTAAATATGAAAATGAGTTGGTGTCAAAACAATCTCTTGGTTATTGTGATCAAATTTAATATATGTGGATTTTATAAATAACTACACAAAATAATATTGTTCATGCACATAAATAAAAAAAATCAATGACTATAAAAAATACTTCAAATCAAGCTTAACTTTGGATTGAGTGTGAACATGGATAAAAAAAAAAGTGGTTTGGAAATAAATTGAACCATTATCAAATTTGAACCTAAACACTCCAAAAACCTCTCTTAAGTGTATAATATGAAGTCAAAAAAGAGAAAGCAATGAGACCAAATAGATTCTGACAACTAGGTCTAATTAGGTACACATGTACAAATTATCATGAAATACAAAGTGTCCCTATGGTAACAAATCCATCTTATTGGAATACATGTATATTGAGTCACTATAAGTGAAAATTCAAATAGGAAATGGGACTCTTTATGAGGCTCAATCTATAAAAAACACTAGTCATAAAACTAGGAAAAAATAGTTACCATGGATGAAATGTATCACTATAAGATACCCAAAAACTAGTAAAACCATGACAAAGAGTGGAGAAGATGAATTATGGTATAATTCATCTTAATAATCATGACTCAAAATCTCAAAAAATGTTGTAATAGGTGTACTTGATGTAATGAATACCATTACACAAGAGTCCACTCAATCAACTACCTAAAAATAAAAATGTGGTGCATCAAAGGATAATGAGGAATAAAACACCTGAGTTAGTATGTGCACATACCCCCATATAAGGCTAAATTGGGTGTATTAAATCAAAAACATATCTATATGAGTGGTCAAATCCCACTATAAAACACTAAAATGTTGACAATAGGATTCACTAGACTAGTTACTCTTCAGAACAAGAATAAGATCAACAATAAATCTATAGGATATTTTCAACATTAAATATACATATATAAATATGTTAATAATATATCCTTGGTGATGATGGGATAGTAAACAATTGAAGAGTAAAGTGCTCGATATAGATCATACAAATGTGAATGAAAAAAAACTTCATGACTCCCAGTGTGACTATAAGTAAAGGTTCCATACAACAACACCACCAAGTGATGCAAGAACATCCACATTATAGTTAATATGTAGTAAATGACATCTATGAAATGAGATATAGGATCCAAAACACACATCTACCTAACAAGGTTCTCAAATAACCAAGGAGCATCAAAAATCAAGTAGATCAATGTATGGTTGAATAATTTGAGTGGTAGAGGAACCTCACTTATAGATTCCTCTCAATGAATGCTATTTAAACTACAAGAATGATTAAAAATCCATTACAAATGAACATGAATGGTTGATTAAGATACTTACATATGAGTGGGTGAAAATTTTAGAATATAATACTATGAGGTAACATCCAAAGAAGTGTTAGGTGGATCGTATCTAACCACTATAGTCTCAGGTTTCTCAGGCATAAGTGAAGGCACAAAATATCCTATATGTAGCTCACTATCCTCAAAAAGAGTGGAGTGAAAAAAGGATGGATCTATATCAATTTATTCCAAATAAAAATATACATCATAACTAATATTATGTTGATAAATCCACATAATAGGTTGGAAAGGGTTATCAATGCCCTGTAGATGCTTCCCAATGCCCAAAATTATGGTAGTGTGACCCATATAATGAATCATGTGGGAGCCAAAGCTAGTGGTATTCTTATAAAAATTAGTCATATTTGAAGGTGGAAATAGAGTGGGATGTGTAGAGTGTGTAATAAAATTAGGCACATAAGGATCATCTAAAACAACATGAGAAAAATGGACAAGGGGTTATTGAGAATTTGGTATATCACACTATAAAAGTGCATCAAATCAATGTGTAACAAATTCAAAATCACAACATTATGGACTAAGAATAGAGGCATGAATGTCCAACATTACAATATGATGTGGCTTCATGTTAAAAAGTTGATTTTATAGGGAGTGAATAAGAGATCCCTTGCTATGAATGATGGAGCATAGAAATAAATTTTGTTTTACTAATTTGTTCACTTCCTATATTGATAAAAAAATAACTTTATATAAGGCAAAATGGTGAAACAACCATAGTATTAGAATGTGCCTCCATATGAGTATTAGAATGAGGTGTATGTACCTATTTTGAGTCATCAACAAAACATGGTGTAAATATAACATCATGATGAGATAAGTTCTCACTAAAAAATTAAGGAGGACAAGAAAAAATAATAGTGGATACCAAATATTCCTCATGCATATCACCATCAAGAATTACCCCCTCACAAATGGGAGAAAATAGTGGAGAAACATCAATAACATCATCGATAAAATCCTCAGTACAATAGGGAAGATAAGGAAGAGGAATAGTGGGAGGTGAAGAAACCTCATGAAACAAAGCTAAAATAATGTCCCAAGATTCCTTAAATGATGTGGCATGCATAATATGAGACTATAAACTATCCAAAACATGGAAGTGAATGAAATAAAGGGCCTCATTTTTTAAGTATGAAAGAAACATAATATCTACTCATCTATAAATTTTATAAATTCACCAAGTACAACTCTCCATCATATTTTTATCTACAAGTGCATTTGTATTTTGGTTTTCCATGTGGTGTATTTAATGGATTTTGGGGTCTAAAGAATAGTGTAGTGATTTTCACAAGAAGAGGTTAAAGAGGCTAATCATAACTCCTTCAATGTTCCTATTTTCACTTGGGTATTCACCCTTGAGGATATGGAAATATCTCCTCATCCAAGTGTCACAATGGACTCACCTCTAGGCTTGTGGGTAGCCTAAAGAATGAGGTGAGTCTCTAGATAAGGCTACTCCCTTCATGTATCACTATGGATCAAACTACAAATAAAATTTAGGGGATGGAAAAAGAAAAATAACCTAAAATAAAAGCTAAACTAAAGGAGGTGATATACCAAATTTGTTGATGACATCCAACCATATGTGTATTACAGTTGAGATCAAGGAACAAACCAAGCATACACTTTCCTAATCTATAACTTCTCACATCAATGTTACATTATGAGATAAAGATGAACACATAGGATAGGAGGACTATATAAGAGGCCTCAAATGGAATTTATGAAGAGAAAAACTCACTTAATCCTTGAAATATCCTAATAAAACTTTGCATGCCCTACAATAAGAAGTTTTCCAACTATAAATAGGTTGCAAGAATGAGCTAACATGCCTAGGAAACAAGAGTGTCACTTAATAAAAATAAAAATTCAAGTATAAACACTAAATACATTAATTTAATAGGTAATAATTAGAAATTTTATTGATCAAAAGGTATACAAATGAGTAGGGCTTCACCATACACAGGCGGAGCATCCTTACAATGGCCAAAATGGCTAACTCTTATAGATTTTAGGAGAGAGAGAGAAAGAGATAAGTTCAAGGGTTATAAGGACACTTTTCAAGTTGATAAAAAATATTTATTGGGCATTTTATAAGGATTTTGGATGAACCATGAAATTTTAGGATAAAAGAGTGTCAATTCAAGTTATAAACTTGAAGAAGAAAGGCAAGAAACTCCTCATTTTACATAGAAAAATTACCTTCATCATTGCCTCTATTTAGGCATCCCATAACTGATGAAGACCAGTTATAATGATTTTAATGAAATTGAGGGACATAATACATGCCTATAAATGTATTGGTTTCATTTTTGGTCTTCTAAAATCAATTGAAAGTGAGCCATCATCATCTATTGTCTTGAAAACTACCCTTCCATGTACCTTGCACACTTGGCTTCCAAATTGGATTTAGTTTCTCATGAAAATACATACAAGGTAGTGTTTGACATGTGTCAAGACCCTCTATGTCCTTGGAAGTGTTAGGGGCAAATTGAAATAACTTTACTTGGATATTTCTTCCCTTCTCTCTAGCCTGTCTAATATGTCAGATTTGACTAGCTAAGTTGAAGGCTATTATTCAAACCCTTAGGAGTTATTTAAAGAAATATAGTGACCATAGGGAGTTATAAAAATTCTAAATATTCCTCCTAAACTTTATTTTATCTTTTAAATCCTCTTGTATCATATATAACATAAAAAAAGGTTTAAAATATCCTATTTCTACCCTCATCCATACAAGTCTAAGTTTCTTATCAGTATGAATCATCCTAAGGGAGTATTATCCAATTTTCAATATCTATTCTGGTCAAACTATGTCCTTAGATTTCATCTCCAACTCCATTTTCACAAAATGGCTGTTAGGGAGGGTTTGTAAGGGTCTTATCTTATTTTAACTTTAAAGGTTGGTTCATAAAAGTTAGACATCCAACCTTACAAACATATTTCACTAATTTGGCCTTTAAGACCATTTCTAACATTTCCTAACTCCTATGGCTCCCATGTAGGTCCTCATGAAAGATATGAGCTTCAAAAAAGGTCCTATCAACTTTATTCTTCCATTTTGCATAGGTTTGAAATGTTTCAAAGTCCAAAAAATATCTTTCCCTAGTTTTATCTATCCTTAAAAATATTATACATGTCTATAATTGTCCCCCAAACATGTTTTCACTCATGGGAATGCTCTTCTCAAGCTATAACTAAGAGTGACCTCCCATTTAGCCTCTAGGTTTTATCATGCTTAGTAGGCATGTTCTATCTTCAAAGATCCAAAATGGTTTATTTAAGTTTGTATCTACATCCAACATCTTAAACACATCTAACCACATCTTAAAAACCTGATCCAATAGTTTTTAAACTTTTCCTTTGATAACAATGGTTTTAAATTCTCATTTGGTCTTTAGGCCTCAGTATTTGCCTAGTCTGCATGACTACAGACCTTGTAGTTTAGATTAATCCATTGAGTTTCACTCCCTCTTTTTTATTTTACCATTATTTTCTATGTGTCATACATCTTATCACACCTTCCAATTATTTTCTCATTATTTCTAAGTTCATCTTTTGCCTCAGTCAATAAAACTACCACTTTGTGTTCAAAGGGAAGTACCCCCTATCTAAGATAAAATAGGGGGTACTTCCCCTATTTGTATAACTAAAAAAAACACTTGAATTAGTTTCCTTAATTCATATAAATGACATGTACAAAATTCTATCCCTTGGTAAGGTGTTTAGACACTTCAACTTGCTCCATTTCCAAAACAAACTTCTCAAGAAACTCCCTATAGAGCCTTTGGTATTTTGGATTGAGTTTGCAATATTAGAGTTCTTTCCTTTCTATATTTTAAATAGTAAGAGTGTATTCAATAATAAAATACCATGGTGTATTTTTTTATAGACCATTTATCACTTTACCTCACTATGGATCTTCTTCTATACACCCTTAGCCATAACTGAGCCCTCTACTGAGATATGCCTCTTACTCTTGCCTGTCAGTATTTATTTTCACCATAAGACCATGTATATGGTGTTTAGGTATTAATTTAAACCTCCTTGAGGTCATAATTCCCTTGATATGTATCTTTTATTCCTCTACATGCTCTTAACAAACACAAACTATGATCTCTCACTTTGACTGAAGCACTTCTTACTTGACCCCTGTTGTGACTAAGTACAGGGGTTTGGGACCTTGTATAAGCCTTGCCTTGGCATTTATAAGGTTATAATAAACTAAAAAAATGTTTTTTGAAGTTACCATTCATTTTTTGATCAATATTGGGTTCTTCTTAGTCATGTTAGTACACCTTCTACCCCAGAACCAAGCCTCTGCCTGACTACATTGGGACATTTCTTAGGCCTATTGTAGGTTACCCTACGACATTAGAGAATCCAGATTAGTATATTTTTCTAGTTTTTATTAGTTGGATAATATTAAAGGTTTTAAAATAATATTTTAGGTGTTTAAAATCCATTCACCATTCCACCTTATTACAAACTCTCCCCCATCCTTGGATTCTCATGACTGTCTATCCAATATTGAATGTGTTAGCCCTTTTGGAAAGGGTTTGTAATTGTATGTTAGGGTCATGCCTTGAATTATGTCCTTTATTATCATATCCTCAAATACAAATAGTTATATTAACACCATTTAATACCTTTTTCCATGAAACATTTCTTTATACCATTATCTATGTACCATTCTTAACCTATTATTTGTCCATAGTTGGCTATAGGTTCTCATTGTCAAATATGAGAGCATATAAAAAATTCTATAAGATAAAACTCCATATAATAATTTAATATTTTTAACCTCATGTTCCATCAATCTCACATTATTCTAAAGTTCATAATAGTGACACATATCCACAGTCTTTACCCTTGCTCGGTTGCCATTTACCCTTGTTGTAGGTGCATATTAGGCCTTGTACAGATTGTAGGTGTTTGTGGGGGTCAATGATAACACTTTTCATCTTGAGTGGATGATATTCAGGTCAAAAAAATGTTACCTTCAATCATTTGAACCCTCCAACCATGGGAACGAATTCCACTTTGTTACCTTGATGATAAGTCACTTCTTCCTCTTAGGCCTTTAGATATTATTATGTGTTTTCAATGTCTTTTAGGGCACCTTTGGACCCTAAAACAACCGTTTCCCACTAATTTTTTTGAGCTCATTTCTAGAATATTTATTCTCCTTACCAAAGGATACAACACTTATCAATATATATTCTTTAAAATCTTATTTAACTTATAGATGGATATCCAAAATAATCCCTTGGACTTCTGTTTTGCCTATTTAGGGAAAATAGGCTTGAGCATAGTCATCATTCCTTTTGAAGATGGTTTCCAACCTCAATTTGTCAACTCAATCCTTTGAAAGGTTTGTAATAGAATTTTATTTGTATTAAAACCCCATGAATTAGTTTTATCATTTGTTCGCACCTTCTCCATGAAATTATTCTCAATCCTCTACCAATACTAATGCCACCTGTAGACACTCATTTAGTATATAGGCAGTAAGGAAAATGCAAGCAATATACACTATCTTGTATCCTTTTATGATTTATAAACATATCTTCATGTTTAAAAATGAACTCCTCTACTTGAGTAATTTTACACCACCAATAAGGCCCTCAATATGGCATAATATGATCATGGAAACCCACTCTATGTGTGTATGGACTAAGTACATGGCATTAGAATAAAATAGAGCAATATGTGTGTTGTATAAGTCCTCAAAATAGAAGGTAACTCCTTAAAATGTTTAAATGAATATCCTATGTCCTATAAGGTCATGAAACATGTATTAAAACATGCCCTTTTATGTGAAACTATCTTTCAAGCACCTAGAACAAGGCAGGCAACATGTTGAATGACTGGTCCACCATGATGGAGACATAGGCTTGAAAATATGAGAATCAAGGAGACTTTTATGGAAAGTGAAAATGGGTCATGGAGACATTTTAAAAATGTATATGAAGCTAAAAAATCCCTCTATATCCTTTGACAAGTCACAAAACTCCTAGAAATGGTGAAACTATCCATAACTCAGAAAATTACATCCTCTTGCAAATTGAGATGATTAGCACCTAAAAACCTTATGAAACATGAAAAAAAATACAGGGAAAATTATATTAGGAAGATAAAAATATATGGAAGAAATCTCAGTAGCTAGTTCATATGAAATTGTTCAAACCAAGAGAAAACTGATAGGGTGCATAAATAAGCAGGAAGTTTTGAAAGCTAAACTTTAAATAGATGGTTCATGAAGCATAGGAAACCATTAATAAAAAATATTATATTTATTTGAATGTATTTTATCATAGAATATTTTCTTAGGATAATTTTTCTTGAAACCCCTTATGTTATTTGTATGGAGTAAAAACCTAAAAGTTACTTCAGTATGCCAAGAGGAACAAGAAGAGAGCTGAATGGTTTTGAGATAGAAATGGGACTTTCAAGTCATTCCAAGAATATATTTGAGTTAATTAATGTGAAATTACATCCCCTGACCCTCTCCCACATGTCACACTTTTTAAAGAGGTTGTACAAGTGCCCAAATCTTCCTTTTTCACTATAAAACTATCCTTTCTTTTGCACAACCTAAAATATTCAATTAGTAATAGTAAATAAATACTTATCAAGACACATTTCATGTGACACTATAACTTTTAACTTGAAAATTTCCCATAAAACCTATAAAAAGCATTAAATGCACCTATTTGACCCCCTAAAATGACTTAAAATGATAAATGTACCTAGAGAACCAATGACCAAAGTTATTATATCATATATTGAAATTAATTGACCTATGAAACACCTTATAACAAGATATTAGACCCCATATAGACCTATAAAACTTATTTTTTACCTATAGTTTCCCTAATTTGACTAAAAATTCAAATTTGGTCTATAAATTGGTGACTCATAGGGGTAGTGTGCATGCTATACTAACTAGACCAATAACCTTGTCAATCCATTGGGATTAAGAGTCATGTAAGGATTGAGGCAAATAATAAAACCTTTGACCATTGAACCAAACCTTATATCAAGATAAGACACTAGGAAACACCCTCACCACATAAAGCAAATGATACACACAACAAAGAAAACCAAAACACAAGACACACACATGTGCTCCAAGCACTTAGGAGAAACAGAAAAAAACTAATATGTACAACCTAACAATAATCATACCTCCATCCTAGATCAAATGTGAATTCTCTTAGGTCTCTTCCATGACAAGAAACCTCATGGTGCCAAACAAGTAGTTTATTAAAGTAGACACTTTATGATTCACCCTTTTTATTCACCACCTTGATTGGCGTGTATTTAATTGGATCAGATTCAAACATATCTCCAACATATATGTATTTTTCTTATTCTTTGAGACATATCTTATGCTGGTCCTTCATGCTATCATATCTCATTAATGAATCAATGGCTATAATTTTATCTTTGTAAATCCTATTTGGCTCATGTCCTTCTTGGCATGTGTCTTAAACCAAATCATATTTATATATTTATTTAAGAAGCTGGAAAAACTTATCTCTATCTTTTTAATTTCTCTCTTGAGGAAAGGATGCTAGTTTGATGTTGCAAGTAGTACAATAACCTTCTAGTTCATCCCAAAAAGAATCACTTGTTTATTTAATCTATTCATGGTCTCCTTACTCAATATTAAAACCATACCAATCTAATTATTCTTCTTCTTGATCAAATACCAATACATCATCTTGTTCATGGGAAAAGAGCTCCTCATCATCACCTTCCATAGATTGTTCACTATCTTCATCAAAATAAAATAAAATCTCATCAAGTAGAGATAGTGAAGGCTCATCATGTCTATATGGCTTCATACCTATTACTTCTCTATTTAGATTATCTTCTTCACCCTTGAGTTTAAAATTTTATCTTCCACCTCACACAAGGCATGTTCTCCTTTATTAAAGGAGAGGGTGGGAGGGTATGAAAATTCCTTGACTGAGTTGAAGCATGTTTGAATATCTTTATTCTCCTCTTTCCATCTTGCCACTATCATATCAAAGTTTTGAAAACTTTCATCACTGTAAACCACTTCAGATTGAGGGATAGGAGAATGACTTACCAAGTATACATTTCTATTCATATGAGTCTCATCAACCTCCTCCTTATTTTCCTCTTTAGGTTGTTCTTGTATTTGAAGGACATCTTTCCAACATGTGAAACCAATAGAAATAGATTATTCCTTCCTTTCTTCTTCAAGATTTTATGCTGATTCATGATAAACACTCCCCCAACTTGGGATATTGATATCTTGTGTCTCCCTCTAATGATAAGAAACAAATTCATTCACCTTCTCAAGATCTTGAGCTAGTTCATGATGTACATTTCTCCAACTTGAGATCTTGATATCAGATTAAAAGGCTTGAGGAGGTTAAGGGAGACTACGAAGAGTTTGCACATGCATAGGAGGAGTTTCTTGAAGATGGATGTGTTGGTTTCCATGAGGAATAGGCTAGATTTCTTCAAAACAGATCTCACAACATGAGAGGTTGGAGTATTTGATTTCCATAGAAGGCTTCTCTAATCTTCTTTGGTGTTGGATTGCCAAATGCAAGATATTAATAGTAGGGGGAGTTTGCTTTGACATAGGAGAGAATATATTAGATGGACTACCAGATTCATTTATCCTTATTATATGAGAAAGTGTTGGTTAGAAGAAAGAATTTAGGATACAAGGATGTTCACTTGGTGTAAGAGAAGGCTTATTAGGTAGATTGAAATATCTTTCTATCCTCTTTTGATGGGTAATTTCCATTTGTATGAGGTTTGGGACAAGATAGGGCTCATTTTGCATGGGATAAGGTTTTCTTGGGATGGAAGAAGGTACACAAGGATAATTGCATTGGGTGGGTTGACTCCTCCATCTTACTAGTCTCTCTTCCATGGATTGGATGGCTTGAGCTTTCCTAAACAAGCACTCCTCTTTATACATTATATCTTGATGGTATCTATTATACTCATTCAACCTATCTATCTCCATCATTTTCTTCTAATATTCTAACATTATCTATTTAAAACTCGTAGATTGACTAGAATAAGGATAATTAGGAGAGCTAATTAAGGTTATTTCATGAGCAACATGAGCTTGATCAAAGCTATGTAGTGGAACATAAGATCTATATTGCTAAAAAATATGATTATACATACCAAAATATGTTTTCTTGATGTACTAAGGCTACTTGACTAGCTGATTCAATGTGGACTCACCATTGGTGTTGATTGGGATGCCTCTAAAATCTTTATTTGTTGAAGAACACAACAAGAATTATCCAATTCCTTGAACAAATAATCCCACCAAGCATGCAAAAAAAAAATTCGCATGGATATGCACCCTTGAGGATATGTAAATTTCTCCTCATCTAAGTGGCTTAATATAATCACCTCTAGGCTTGTGGGTTTCCTAAGGAATGAGGTGAGTCTCTAGATAGGGATAGCTCCCTTGATGTACCATTGTGGATCAAAGTACAACTAAAATTTTGGGGATGAAAATGGATAAATAAACTAAAATCAAATCTAAAATAATGGAGATGATACACCAAATTAACTGATGACATCCAACCATATGCATATTTCACTTGAGATCAAGAAACAAAACAAACATACACTTTCCTAATCTACAACTTCTCACATCAATGTTACATTGTGAGGTCAACATGAACATCTAGGATAGGATGACTACACAAGAGGCCTTGAATGGCACTAATGAAGAGATAAACTCACTTAATCCTTGACATATCCAAATAACACTTCATACTCCCTGTAAGAAGAATTTTTCCAACTATAAATAGGTTACACAAATGAGCTAACATGCCTAGGAAACAAGAGTGTCACTTAAGCAAAATAAAACATTAAAGTATAAACACTAAGTATAGTCATGGAAGATGTAAAACTTAATCATTTTATTGACAAAAATGTATACAATTAAGTAGGGATTCACCATAATCAAGTGTAGCATCCTTACACTAGCCAAAATGGTTAACTCTAATAGAGTTTGAGAGAGAGAGAGAGAGAGAGAGAGAGAGAGAGAGAGAGAGAGAGAGAGAGAGAGAGAGAGAGAGAGAGAGAGAGAGAGAGAGAGACCTTGATGGTTTCTTGATGGTTTCTTGATGTTTATCTATACATATAATACTATAAAAACATCTAACCAAATCTCAAAAAAATTATCCAATAGTTGGAAACTTGTACTTTGCTAACAATGGTTTTGAGTCCTCATTTGGTCTTTAGGCCTCAATCTTTGCCTAGTCTGCATGACTACAGACCTTGTATTTTAGAGTAATCCATTTAGTTTTACTCCATATTTTTTGGTTTACCATGATTTTATTTGTGTCATGTAGTATATCACACCTACCAAATAGGTTCTCATTAGTTCCAAGTTCATCTTGTGTCTCATTCAACAAAACTACCACTTTGTGTTCAAAGGGAAGTACACACTATCTAAGATAAAATAGGGGTAATTCCATTATTTTATAACTAAAATAAACACTTTCATGTGTTTAATTAAGTCATATACATTCCATGTACAAAATTTTATCCCTTGGTTAGGTGTTTAGTTCCTTTAACTTGCTCCATTTCCAAAATAAACTTCTCAAGAAACTGCCTATAGGGCTTTGGTATTTTGGACTGAGTTTGTAATATTTGATTTCTTCCCTTGATGTATTTTAAATATTAATAGTGTATCCAAGATTAAAATACCATGTTTTATATTTTTATATACCATTTATTACTTCACCTCACTATGGATCTTCTCCCATATACCCTTAGCCATAACCAAGCCCTCTAATAAAATATGCCTCTTACCCTTGCCTGTTGGTATCTATTTTAACCATGAAACCCTATATATGGTGTTTAATTTTTCACTTGAACCTCCTTGAGGTCATAATTAACTTTATAATCATCTTTTATTTCTCTTCATGCTCTTATCAAACACAAACTATGATCTCTCACTTTGCCTGAAGCACTTCTTACTTGACCCCTGCTGTGAGTGAGTACAGGGGTTTGGGACCCTGTATAGGCCTTATCTTGGCCTTTAGAAGGTTATATGAAACTAAAAACATGTTTAATTGAAGTTAAAATTCATTTTATTATCAGTATTGTGTTATTCTTATTCATGTTAGTGCACCTTCTACCCCAAAACCAAGCCTTTACCTGATTGGACAAGGACATTTTTTAGGTCTGTTGTAGGTTACCCTAAGACATTAGAGAGTCAATATTAGTCTTTTTTGATGGTTTGTATTAGTTTTATTATATTAAAAGTGTGAAAATCATAGTTTATGTGTTTATTACACATTCACCATTCTACCTTATTAAAAACTCTCCTCCATCCTTTGTTTCTCAAAATTGTCTATCCAGTATTGACTGTGTTAGCCCTTTTAGATGGAGATTGTAAGTGTATGTTAGGGTCATGTCTTGAATCATGTCCTTTATTATCATATCCTTAAACACAAATAGGTCTCTTAAAACCATTTAATACATTTTTCCATGAAATATCTCTTTATACCATTACCTATGTACCATGTTTAACCTACTATTTGACCACAGTTGGTTGTAAGTTCTCATTGTCAAATGGGAAAGCATATAGCAATATCTATAGGATCAAAATCCATATAATAATTTACTATTTTGACCCTAATGTTACATCTTGATAACATTATGCTCAATTTCACAAGAATGACACATCTCCATAGTCTTTACCCTTTCTTGGCTACCATTTGACCTTGTTGTAGGTGCATATCAGGCCTTACACAGACTGTAGGTGTTTGTGGGGGTCAATGACAACACTTGTCATCCTGAGTGGATGATATTTAGGTCATAAAAGGTTTCCTTCAATCATTTAAACAATCCCACCATGGAAAAAATTCCATTTTCTTACCTTTATGATAAATCTCTTCTTCCTCTCAGGCCTATAGATATTATTATGAGTTTTCAATGTATTTTAGGGCACCTTTTGACCCTAAAAAAACTATTTCCCATTAATTCATTCGAGATAATTTCTATATTATTTCTTATCCTTACCAAGGGATAAAATACATTTCAATCTATATTCCTTAAACTCTTATTGACCTTACAAAGGGATATTCACAATAATCCTTTGGACTTTTATTTTGTCTATTAGGGAAAATATGCCTGAGCACAATCATCTTTCCTTTTGAAGATGGTTACCAACCTCAATTTTTTAAATCAGTCCCTTGAAAAGTTTGTCATATATTTTTATTTTTATTAAAACCTAATGAATTATTTTTATCATTTGTTCCCACCTTCTCCATGCAAGTATTCTTAGTCATTTGCCAATGCTAATACCACATGTAGATGCTCATTTAGTATATAGGCAATAAGGAGAATGTAGGTAGTATACACTATCTTAGATCCTTTTATGATTTATAAACCTATATTAATGTTTCAAAATGCACTCTTATCTACTTGAGTAATTTTGAACCACAAATAAGGCCCTGAATATGGCATAACATGATCATGGAAACCCCTTAGATGTGTGTGCGAACTAAGTATATGGTAGTAGAAAAAAATAGAGAAATATGTTTGTTGTATAATTCCTCAACCTAACATGGTACATCCTTCAAATTTTTAAATGGATATTATATTTTCTATAAGGGAATGAAACAAGTATTAATAAATCCTATTTTATGTGAAACTATATTTTAAGCACCTGGAATAAGGCAGGCAACATGTTGAATGACTAGTCCACCATGATATAGACATAGGCTTGAAAACATGAGAATCAAGGAGACTTGTATGTAAATTTAAAATGGGTCATAAATATGTTTAAAACATGTATATGAAACTAAAACAACCCTCTATATCCTTTGACAAGGCACAAAATTCCTAAAAATGGTGAAACTGCCCATAACTCAAAAAATTACATCCTCTTGAAAATTTATATGATTAGCACATCAAAAACTTATGAAACATGAAAAAAGTGTGGGTAAAATTATAAGAGGAATATAAAAATGTTTGAAAGAAATATTAGTAGTTAGTTCATATGGAATTTTTCAAACCAAGAGAAAACTGAGAGGGTGCATAGATAAGTAGGCATTTTTGGAAGCTGGACTTCAAATAAATGGTTCATGAAGCACAAGCAAAAATTTATAAAAATTATTAAATTTATTTTAAGGTATTTTAGTTTATAATATTTTCTCAATATCATTTTTATTTAAACCCCTTGTGTTAGATGTACCGAGTAAAAACCTGCAAGTCACTTCAATCTGCTAAGAAGAGTAAGAAGAGAGCTAAATGGTTTTGAGATATAAATGGAACTATAAATTTATTAAAATAATTTATTTTAGTTAATTAAGGTGAAATTATATCCCCTAAACCTCTCCCACATGGAACACTTCCCAAGGAGGCCATACAAGTGCCCAAATCTTCCTTTTTCACTATAAAACTATCCTTTCTTCTACACAACATGAAATATTCAATTAGTGACAGTCAATAAAGACTTCTTAGGACACATGGTACATTATATTAGCACTTTTAACTTTCAAATTTCTCAATAAACTTGTGAAAATCATTGAATGCAGCTATTTGACCCCTTAAAATGACTCAAAATGATAAATTTACCTAGAGAACTAATGACCAAGGTTATTATAACATCAATTGACATTAATTGACCTATGAAACACCTTATAAAAATATATTAGACTCCCTATAGACATATAAATTTAATTATTTACCTATAGGCTCCCTAATTTGACTAAAAAATCAAATTTGGTCAATAGTGCCCAACACATGTCCAAATGTATCCTTTCCCTTGAAACAATAATAAATGTGGAAAAATCAAAAAATACACCTCCATAAAATGATAATCATGGTCAAAGATGGACATCAAATAACACCAAAAATACATCCAAAATTAAGTACCATATAGATATATTGCATAAAGATATGTCCTAAGAAAGGTGATGAAGAAGATTAAAAAAAATGTTAGCAAGGAATTCTCCTTCATTGAAAAATTCCATATTTTTTAAAATATCCCCTATATATCACTCTTTCAATACAAAATGATCAATTTCAAGAAGGTAAGTAACATAAATTTACATTTTAAAAGCTAAAAATTGAATGCTTTAACTTCAAGAAATATATTTTTTACTTTAAAATTAAAAAAATGTTTTTTTTGTAAAAAATTATGTAATGGGTTTGATCCCAAGACCTCCCATGTGGAAAATTACTATCGAAACAATTATTACCACTTCTACCAATGTTAAGTTTAAAATAATGTAGTAAAAAAATTCTTTTAAACCACTTTTAAAAGTGAAAAAAATTAAAACAAGGCTGATATGTATGAGAGGGGGACTAATAATGTCATCTTTGTCATCAAAAACTTCCTTTGCTCTAGCAGGGTATGGTTTCAGGAAAAATATTGAAAAAAATCAATAAAAATTACCAAAACAACTCCTTCAAACACCCTCAAAGGCTCTAAATAATCTTCCACAAGGGAAATATGTCCTACTACATAGCTACACATCATAGTTGTAAATGAATATTTATATAGTCTACTATATCACCCAACAATTAGACCTCCATTTCCCATATAGTACAGATTCCAAACAAAGCAAAATCATATGGGTAAGGAGGTTGACTATAATATCTTACAAATTTCCTATTTAAGAAGACCAAAATAATATATGACCTAATCATAAATGGTACGATTAAATTTGAGAGGAAAGATGAAATAGTTTTCTACCCCCTATGTTTTTAGATATCAAAAAATGAGATTTATACAACCTATGATAATCAAAAATTGTACTAGGGTAGGGAGATACTAGAAAGACTAGTCCATGGGTTTTGTTCCCAAAGAGCTATATGACCTACTCTAAACTGGTTCCTTCAAATTTTATGGGAGAGATTACTCAATTCCCTATTCCCATGTTCTTTCAAAATATAGATTTTGAATTTGTACAGCCTAAAACCTTCAAAAAGCACAACGATTGCCAAAAAATTCTTTTAAACAAGAAAAATCTTGCTGGAGAATAATAAATATTTAGAAAATAGGAATATATAATGTGAAAAAGGTAATTAACATCTATTGGAAAGTATTTTTTACCATGTTGGAGTGATATATGCACTCATGCAACCATAGGATCACTCATGCACACCATTACCACAAAGAAGGCCATCTTTCTTTACACAATAATCAAATAAATAATATGCAAAGTCTTGATTATTATCTCTCAATAAAAAATACAATCCATAGGTTTCTCCCTTATATCAATCTAGGATAATTATAAGTATTTCTTAATAAATATGAAAATGAGTTGGTTTCACAACAAATGCTTAATTTTTGTGATCAACCTAAATATAGGTGGATTAAGTGCACAACAAAGTATTGTTCATACACACAAATAAAACAATCAAATGACTATAAAAAAACTACTCCAAATCAATCTTAACTCCCTTAGTGGGTGTTAAAAAGACAAAAAAAATTGTTTTGGAAATAACTTAAACCATTAGCTAGTGTGAACTTGACCATTCCAATAGTAATAAGCTTATTCTAGCTTTCTTTATTAATAAGAATTACACATAAAGGTAGTGTGGTGAATATATTCAAAGTGGAAAATATTTTTGCATGTTTAAGGTTTGATTTTATTTTAGGTATACATTAATTTAGACAAAAAATCGCATCTTTTTAATATTAAAGTTATTTAATATAGTTTTTAGTCTATAATATTATTTACAACACAACTAGTTTGATAACTAGTAACTCTATGATATATTGGTTGATACATAGCTTCAATTTTAGATTGGATCAAAGATTATTATAAATCCATCCATACATTAAAAACATTTATTTGGTATAAAATCCATGTTCAAGAAAGTTTCAAAATATTTTTAGGCTGTTAACTAGAGAATCAATGCATTCAATGAATTTTACTTCCATGAATATTCATGTTCTCAAATGTGACAACTTTGAATATTGGAGAGATTAGTTAAAGATAACTATTTTATGTAAATTATTTTGGGATAATATTATCTATAGGTACACACCACCTCAATATTGGAATACCTTGAATTAAAACTAGAATAGAATAAAAGAGAATTCAGAAAAGATAGATGCACAAGATTTCTTCTATCTTCAGAGTGTCATAGACACAAGCATTTATCTAATAATTTTTTGATGTAAAAAAGCCCATAAATCATGAAATACCTTGGAATATTCATATCAATGCTTTATTAATATAATATAGGAAAAAATACAAACCATTAAAATAAATATTAAGAATTTGATAATGGTAGACTATAAAGGAGTAGGTGATTATAAGGGTAAATGATTTAGTGCATAGAATGAGGGTTTATGGAAAAACTATCCAAGATAATGTTAAATTAAGAAATATTTTGAGATATTTTTTTCAAATATGGATACATTTTATTTATCACTCTTGAATAGTATAAGGACATGAATAAATTAGTGATGATGAGTTGGTTGGTTCTCTCTTGTCCCATGAGGATAATATGGGACTATACATAGGAGATCAAGAACAATCACTTGAAACCAAGGTAAAGGTTTCAAAGACCAAAGATAAAAATAAAATTAATAATTAAAAGAGTGATAAAAACTCAGATTCAAAGGTAAATTTAAATCTAAATTCATAGGTAAGAGTAATAAATACTTTACTTGACATTACAACAAATATCCTTGACATATGATTAAAAGTTTGCAAGATACTACAAACTAAGAATCAAGTTAATCAAGAGAGTGAAAAAAGTTTTTCAAGGTGAAAAAAGTGATGTTCAAGAGGGATAAAATTATTGTCTCATATGCAATGTATGATTATAGGAACCAAATAATTAGTTATTTCTTGATTTAGGGTGCTCAAATCACATTATAAGTCACAAATAGAGTTTCAACAAGTTAGATGACTCTTTCAAAGGCCAAATACAATTAGTAGATGGAAAGTGCATATAAATTGAAGAAAATGATGTCTTGAAAATAATAATAAGTAAAGGTAATATTTAAATAAAATATGTTTATTTTTCTCCAAATCTATATCATAAGAGTATTTATTATAATTTCACAATATATAGTGATGAAATCAAAACATACAAGATTTGTAATCTTGCTAGTAAATCCATAATTGTTTCTATGGTTTGTATTTTTTTTAGAAATGAGTTGTATGATGATTATAATTATGTATATAAATAATTAATAATTTAATTATTAAATCATATTAAATTTTATTTTGAGGTCTTACAAAGTCCTATACATGTTTCTAGCACAATAGGAAAGAATTCTAGCTTTTTGCAAAAGACTAGTCATCCATCTACATCAACTCCAAGCAAGAATAAAAATTTGTTGAATCCACATCCATAAGATTAAATCTTGGATCATAATAATTAGATAAGGATAAAAATCCTTCAATATATCAATGTGATTTTTTTTTATGATGTTAATGATGAAAATATTATGTTTTTATTGTCATTTGTGGCTAGTAAACCTAGAAGTTATATAAAAGTTAGTCAAAAGAAATAATGAATTGATGAAAATAAATTAGAGATGGATTATATTGATATAAATGATACATGTAATTTATTTCATCCTTCATTAAATAAATATTTCATAGGAAACAAGTGGGTATACAATACTAAATTCAAAAGTGATGGTATAGTTGACAAGCTAAAAACTAAACTAGTTGTAAGAGGATTTGCAGAGACATATGGGGTTTAATATGAGGAAAAGTATGCAACCATGGAATTTAAATATAATATAATACTAATTATTATTTTATATATTCATAAATTATTAAAAATACATCAAATGTATGTAAAAGGTGTAATCTTAAATAGAGTGATTGATGAAGAAACATATGTAGGGCTTTTGACATAATGGCAACAAAATTTTGGGTATATAAGCCAAATAAGAATTTTTATGGGCTGAAAAAATATCAAATATATTATTAATCAATAATTTATAGATATTTATTATATAAAATATTTTAAATAATTAAAAATAAACCAACTCTTTACATACAAGTATTTTGTTCTAATGTTTTATATGTTTGTCGATGACTTTATATTTATAGGTACCTCTATGAAGATGTTGAATAGATTCAAGAAAGATATGAAATAAAAATTGGATATGAATAATATTTTAATTAGGAATTACTTTATTGGCATTGAATTCTATCAAAAGAAAGAGAAATCATTCATTTGTCAGGCCATGTATGCCCAAGTCATATTAAAGAAGTACATTTTTCAAGATTCGAATCCCACAAACACTCCAATTGAAAGTGGAGAAAATATTATGAGAGATGATGGGAGTCATTTAGATTAAAATTATTTTATAATAATTATTGGAGGTTTTATGTATCTCACTATGAAAAGAACTAATATCAATCATGGGGTTTCATTATTTTCTAGATTTATGGCTAAATTGTCAATAAAAAATTTGCAAGCATTAAAGAGAATGTTAAGATATGTAAGAGGTATTTATAATAATTTTATTAATTTTAGAATAGTAATTTTATTATGTATAATTGAATACATAGATTTAGATTCAGGAGGATCTCTTAATCACATGAATTCAACTTCAAGTTTTTGTTCCACACTAGGAAGTGGGTTGGTTGTTTGCTCTTAAAATAAACAATCTAAGATTGTATTATCCTCTAATAAATATAAATCTAAATTACTTACATCAAAATTCACAAAAGTATTATGGTTGAGAAGACTCTTGACTAATTTCAAAGAGGCTCAACTTGAGCTAAAATAGATGTTTTGTGATAACAATGGAGAAATACAATTGTTAAATAATCTAGTTTTCTATGCTATAACCAAGCACATATAACTCAAAAAATATTTTTTAGAGAGTTGGTAAATGACAAAGACTTTGTAATTTAGTATGTGATAAGTGAAGATAATGTTTTTGATATTCTCACTAAGGGATTTCACAATAAAAACCATGGATCTTGACTTAAGAAGAGGATAGTCATCTATCCTATTAACATCGAAGAGGAGAATTTTGAATATGATGCAAATTTAGGCACTTGGTTACTGATATTAGATTTAGTTTATTTGGTTTTATTATGTGTTTATTAATGTTATTTAATTCATTTATGTTTTAAAATTTTGGACAGTTTTTGGGAATTCTATAAAAAAAAATAGCTAGAAGTACCAATTAAAGTCCAGATCATTGAATGTTTAGTTATCTAAAATTTAAGTTATTTTAGTCAAACTTATATTTATGTTCTATTTTTATATTTTACATTTTTTAGACTTATTTTTTTATACTTTCACTTGTTTAGTGTTCATAGGAGTGTTCATGTTTGATTAACATATGAAGAAACTTCTTGCAGGATTTTCATGTCTTATCATTAAGTTAAACTTGTCATATGTAGTTTATTTTTTGATAGTTGTTAAGTAAAGTTATTTATTTAATTTTTAATTTTAAACTTAAATTTTAATGCAAGTTACCTTTTAATAAGCTTATTTTAGATTTTTTTATTAATAAGAATTGCACACAAATGTAGTGTGGTGGATTAATTCAAATTAGGAAAACATTTTTCATGTTTAAGCTTTGATTTTATTGTATAATGTGTGTGTGTGTGTGTGTGTGAGAGAGAGAGAGAGAGAGAGAGAGAGAGAGAGAGAGAGAGAGAGAGAGAGAGAGAGAGAGAGAGAGAGAGAGAGAGAGAGAGAGAGAGACACAAATCATATCTTTTCAATTTTTAAGTTATTCAATACATTTTTTGGTCGATAATATCACTTGCAACACATATAGTTTGATAAATAATAATTTTGGGTTACATTGGTTAATACATAACATAAATTTTAGAGTGAATCGAATCTGATTTTCAATATATCTATATATTAAAAAACTTAGGTTATTATATGTTGCATTGATGTATGCATAATGAACATGTACACATGAATACTAAGATGTTTTATTTTCTTGACATCTAATTGAGGGTTTAGGGATCCATCACCCATAGAAGAGAGTAACCAAAAAACTACTCATTTGCCTTGGATAAAACTCCATGAGGGAAAGAAGAAAAAGAACCTATATAAAACCAACCTCGACTTACCAAGGAGAGATTAAAATGTCTAATAAGAACCCAAAAATCCCATCAAGGTTTCTCACTCCTTGTTTTATGAGAGTGAAGAGTCCTAAGAGGTGAAATATGGACCAATATTCCTTATTCTTCTACTTTTATTAATCTAGACCATAGTCCATTCCTCCACAACATCAAAATACTAGAATCCAAAGAAGAGGAAGTGGTCATATTCTCTTCCGCATATTCAACTTTATTTTATTTTTTCAAGACCAATTATGCTTCATGTTTATTAGCCACATTAATTTTATCTAAAACACTCGAAGGCACTCTTACCATATTTTTAATAGTATACCAATGATACCCTATTTATTTTCCAAAAGCACCTAAACTTGAAGGCCCAGGGAAAAGAATTACAAGAGCAATAGAGAGGTGTTCAACATATAAATTCTTCCACCAATAAGAGTCCATTTTATGTTTATTATAATAATAAGAAGAGGCCAAATTACCATGATAAAAATACTTGTGGCATCTAAAGGGTAAGACCTCATAATCCAAGTTTTGCATCCATTTGTGATCCTTCATTTTTATCTCTATATAAGTGGGGAGATAATGAGATAAATACAAACTAACCAATATTCATGTTTAAGTGGTGTATAAAATGATAGAGGTTGAAACATTTATCATCAATAATTTTCCAAGAGAGTCACCAAAAACTAAAAGACTGGAATCAGCCTAAAACTATAGAAAGAGGTATCACAGTCAAACCCAAAGAGGCCTAACATAAAATTTTTTACGTAGAGGGTTGAAATATGGTCACCATGGTTTGAGAAAAAAAATATGCTAGTCTTAAGAGCATGTTTTATCTAGTTCCACTGTGTTCTTATCAACCAAAAAGTCAAAAATTATAATACATAAACTTCTAACATAGGGATAAATCTCTAAATTCTCCTCGAAGAAGGGCTACCATGAATCCACAATCCACCAGTGTAGGGTAGTAAGGCTAAATAAAAAATTATAAAACCTAAATATTAAATCATGAGTGGAAAACCACTTCTCTTTTGAAATAATTTCTTCCATCACTCTATCTTTAAAATATACTATCAACATAGTTTTGGCCATCGTAAGGGGCTTATTAGTGAGAATATTTTCCTTTCATATTCCTTCATGACCAAGCCCATAGATCCATTATCACCCAAAGAGTGGGAAAACACCTTGGGAATGTTGAATTTTATCAAAAAATGAATGTATCATTATCACTCCTACCAAAACCCTAGAATCTATTGGAAGCACAATCACTTAGAGGGGTCAGGGTGAATCAGTGTCTTCAAAACATTCATTTAATTCCACTTAAGCATACATGAACCAATCATACAAATATGAACGTATATCAAAGCATATGAAACCATACAAGATCATGAAACACATTATATATGTGGGAAACCCTCAAGGGGAATGAAACCCACTCATCTCTACAAATGGAATACAATATTATAAGGTGAAAATGAATATTTAGTGAAGCACTAGCTCCACATGGAATGATATATAAACTGGCACTAAAAATGTGCCAAAAAATTTACCAAGGGATCCTTGTAGGAAATTTATTATACATACTAAAATTATTCTAAAAAATAATCAACTTAAAGAAAAGCAATGCAAGAATATGAACCAAACTACACAAAATTTGATTACAAAGTTTGGTAATGCCTACGTCTCTAGGTTCACTTAAAACATGAAATGATCCATTTATATAAATTGAAAGCACATGTAAAAAAGATTAAAATTGTATAATGGATCCTCCAATATGGCATACAAATAATAAACAACCCTTCAAAAATTCCCAAAACCCATAGATGGAGCTTCCACCTTCCTATCGTGAAAGCAATCTCGCATTCCTAAAGTTCTCCACAAAAAGTCTTACTTTAATACTTTAAAAAGTGGATCAAACTAACTCAAATAAAAATATTAATTATATCAATAGAAGTGTCTCAAATTATAGAATATTTCATCAGTTCACTTTAAAGTCTGAAAATGAGTCTAGATGCTTCAAAAATGGCAATACATATAACTGGTCCTAAACTAGCCATTACACAGTTTGTGAAGCTTCACTTCAAGGAATTAAAATGGAATCAAACTACCTCAAATATATACTCTCAACATATGGATATAACTAAGAATTTATAATATTTCACTAGTTTACTCTGAATCTTGAAAGTAAATCTAAGTGCCTCAAAACTAAAGAAGAGTACAATCCGGTCCTTTATGCCTTAGCTACTCGGTTGAGAACCTTGTTGAAGCTTTTTGTTCAAATAGAAATTCATGGATTTATATAGCCATTCATACCCATGGGAATATTGTTAAATCCTTATATTTTTATCCCATAGGTCACGAGTTCCATTCTCATCGGCTAGGGCATTTGATTTAATCCAAAAAATATCCCACATTTAGGAAATAGTGAGTTGGTTTAGTTTTGAAAAGGCATGGGCTTCATAGCTTCCAATGCTGATGCATGGGAAAAGACACTTATTTTAGGATTTAACATGGAATTTTTTATGGTATCATTCTATATTCATCCCTCTATGCTTTGTGTCCATTGTGCTAAACATGGTCATGTTAAGCTTGGCCATAGTAGTTGGGTTCTGTGGTACTTTGAACTCAGTCTGTGCTAAGTTGCAAAACCATGTCATGACTCAACATTCATGATTTGAACCTAACTCAGACCAAAAACATACATTGTCAAAGATTAAGGATGAAAATTAACCCAATTTTTTACATGAACTCACTGCCACATGTCACCTCATGATTGGTCCATTTTCTACCATGTCATCACTTTGACCAAGTTTGACCGCAACTTTGATCGATCATAATTTCCATATATAAAATCAGATTTGGTCCATTCAAATTACGTCAATTTTTTTTTGATGAGCTATACACTAGAGAAATAGTTTCAAAATGTTACATGATGGTTAATATTTCTAGTTGACTATTTTTGACTAAAACTTTGACCTACTTTGATTGAAACTTTGGCCAACTACATAAAGAGCAAATGAGATATATTTCCCAAATTCTACATACCATTGGAAAGATCTCAATGTTCTCTACACTATGTCAGTGGTTTCAAGACCATTTGAGATCATTCCAATAATGACCTCTAGATCATAGAACACCAACCCCAACTAGTAAAGCACCCACTCAACTAGGCTTTAGCAAGCACCAAATTGTAAGAAGGCACCAACCCCCTAAATGACTCATCACCATTCATCCATAAAAAAAAATTCATCAAATTTATAAAATCTTGTTGTTCACATAATAAATGATGATCACTTTATTTATCTCTTCTCACTCTTCTATCCCTCTCAGACTACCTTCTAGGCTTTTTTTCTTTACTAGGTCTCTTCAAAATAGATTAGGTCATATGACCTTGATATTCATCTAAAATATATATATTATATATTCATGATAGTTTATATACACCCCTATTATGGTCTAAAATACCTCCTTTATCTCTTCAAAATGATATCTCCTTCACTTGCACTCCCTTATTCTCTAATTCATCAATTAAGCATATTAGGCCTGGTTCTTATACAATTCTTTAACCTCATAAACCTCTTGGTTGGGCATACACACTTGAATAATTAGATTAAACTTAGAATAGTTCATATAAAAAAATTCATACATGAATCAATCATTACAATAGGTCATCCTCAACTTAAAATACCAAAACCTCTTTTAGACCTTAAGGAAACCTAATTTAATTAGGCATTCATTAATACACGTTACCCTTTCATCTTCTTGAAACATTTTCAGACTCCAAAATTAATAGGAACACTTCATATACCACTAAAATATACCCACAATAATATCATATTAGGTCCATGACATTTTATAACTCTAACCACCAATTGAAGCACACCATTAGTACTATTCACATTAGGCCTTCACACAGACACAAAAAGGTTTGTCTTGAAAAACTAAAGATAACATATTATTTAGACACAAAACCATGAAAACAAATAACATAAATGTAAACTAAAATGCCTAAAAAACTTCATCAAGTGTATTATACTTCATCACATAGGTTATAAAGGCTCAAAAGCACATAATCAACTTACTCACTCAGAACTGCTAGGTTCCTCACATACCAATATAATATAATATATGTAAATATAATATATTAGAATATAAAATATTGGTCTCGCAAACTAATCTCTTAACCTTATATCTCACTGTCTCATCTAAACTAGACCAAATTTTGAGCAACTTTTTCTCTATATTCATTGACCTAAAAAAATTATACTAAGAATTAATATGACATAACATTCCAAAAAAACATCTCCATGCACTTTTTTCATCACTCTACCATTATAAGACATTCCTAATCATCTTCTTACTATTGCCTAGGTTTTTCACTATTTCCATCATTAGCCCTATTAGAGACTAGCTAACTTAGATGACCAATTTAAAATACTTTAGGGATAGATCCTATCTAAAAACCTTAATGGACATGAAATATGAGTCTCAATATTCACCCTCCATCCATTTTCATACTTTGACTTGCTCAACTTTGACTGCTACAATAAATATATGAGAAATTAGCACTTTCTTTTAAGGCATACTCACACATATTACAAATCAATCACACCTAGTGGTGCTTGGGAAAGTTGAATACAATATCCAATAGATTCCTAAGCATACCAATCCATTATAGTTAATTTTTATCAACATCTTCAACATTGGGTCTTTATTGGGGTTATAAGAGGGTTTAAACATATTTCCATTCTTAATAATCATTCATAAAACATAGCCCCTCAATCCAAAACAAATGCATAAATTATTGAGATAGTTATCTTCCCCATCTACCATGAATATATTACATTCCCATGAAAAGGTTTTAAAAGCTAATGAGCATAATAAAATCCTTATTAGGTTGATATCCCTTCATTTTATGCATTTGAGAGACCTAAAAACACTTTTTCTTGCCTTAACCTTCAAATTTTGACATAAAAATTATTAATACATCTGGGACAACCTATCAAACATATGACAAAGCTCACATGTACATAATTGCCTTGGAATTAAACCTCATGCCTCCAAGCCATGCTCTCACCATCTTAATTTCTACACCTAAGTCTTCAAACCTCATTAGGCCTTGAAATAACCCTCAAATCTCTTTTTAGGCTCTCAATGCTTCACTCACATGCTCACACAATGTCAAACATCCTTATACAACCTTATCTCACCATGCAACAAGCTTATGCCCTTATACAAGGTCTATTTATACCATAACTAAGATTAAAAATATACTTTATCCTCAAAGACACTTGATATAAATCTTTTAAAACTTTTACAGGCATGAGAATATCCATCTTACCATGCCACCATGCCTCTTCATGCACGATACTAGGCATCCTATTCACATACCTTCCCAAGACACTAATAGGATCAATCACTTGATAATTTTTATAATAAATACCTTCAATGCTGACCTTCACATCACTCATGTATACATAAGAACATAATCCAATTATATATTACACTTTCAAAATCATTGCAACACTAATAAATATTCTCCTCTCATAGCTATACTCTTTAATGACCTCATAAAGACCTATGACCTCATGACCATTCTAATTGAATTTCAACAAAGATAAACAATGATAGAAAAAAAATGATATAAACCTTCTGAAGAACCTTTGATATCAATGACAAGATAAATGCCAAACCACAACAATAGGAACAATGCTCAACAATCTCTCCCTTTATCATTAATGTTAAAACATACTATAAGTTGATCATTCTCAACTCCCCATTATATTATTTCTCTCCCTTTGACATAAATGATAAAGTGATGTCTACAACTCAAATCAAACTCCTTGTAACCAAAATACTCAACACATAGGACTATGAGTTTATGAGTCATAATAAAAACATGCTCCCATATCTCCATGCATAACTTATTAGAACAACTCACCTACTCTTAGAACTAATGAACCACCTGATTAACTCCCCCTAAGTACTTATCTTATTCAATGATTTTTAAGGGAAAGAATTACGCCCAGTTACTATCTTAGGTGTTCAAATTTTACCTTTGGAAGTGGTTTAGTCAAAATTCCTACAATCGGATCCTATGTAGAAAAACATTCAAGTTTGATACATTATTCACTTACCTAATCATAAAGTGATACCTGATGGGAATGTGATTATTATTTGAATGCATGATAAGGTTCTTTTAGATGCTTATATAACTTGTATTATCACAATAGATAGGAATATAACCATCATACTCCACCTTGTAGTCTTTTAGGGTCTGTCTCATCTATAGGACCTAAATGCAACATGAAATGTTACAATGTACTCAGCCTCACAAATGAATAATACTACTAATGGTTGTTTCTTGCTTATCTATGAAACTAGGCACTCACCTAATAATAAATCTCCTCCATTGTTACTATTCCTATCATCTAGACTCCCTACCCAATTTTCATCTTTATAGGCTATAAAATTAAACTTCTTACTTCTTGGATAGCATAACCCATACTCCATAGTCCCCTTGAGATGCTTAAGTATCCTTTTTAATAATTTTAGATGATTTTACTTTAGATCTACTTAAAACCTTCTCATAATATCTAATAATTACATTATGTTAGCACTAGAGGTAGTGGTGTATAGAAAAATTCCAATCATTGACCTATATGATGTTTGATTGACCTTTGGAAACTCATTTTCCTTGCTAAAATTACATCATGTGATCATAGGTGTACTAAATAATTAACAATATTAAATTTAAAACTTCTTCAACATCTATATTATGTACTTAGCTTGTGAAATGAATTACCTTTTTTAGATTTAGTGATTTGTAACCCAAGAAATAATTATAGTTCTCCCAACATGGACATCTCAAACTCTTTCTTCATCTCCTCTACAAAGCCCTTGGTCATGTTCTCAATGTTTCCACCAAAGATGATGTCATCCACATGAACAACTAATTATCATCTTCTAAATTTATGTATAGATTACTATATTTAACTCCTCATTTGAATCTTTGATTCAATAGATACCTATCCAACCTAGCATACCAAGCTCTAGGAGCTTGATTTGGACAATAAAAAGCCTTTTTAAATTTGTAAACATAGTCCTTATCACTTGATAGTGAGAAACCCTTAGGTTACTCTTTGTACACCTCTCTTCCAAATTTCTATTCAAAAAATTAGATTTGACATCTATCTGGTATACCTTAAACCCTTTGAATCCTATATATGCAAGAAATAATTTGATGGCTTCCAATCTTGATACTAGTGCAAAGGTATCCTCAAATTCTACCCCTTTAATTTGTGTATATACCTTTTATATAAATCTATCCTTATTCCTACTGACTTATCCATATTCATTCAACTTATTTATAAACACCCATTTTGTGCCAATAACATTTTTATCTTTAGGCTTAGGAACTAGTTCCCAAATCTCATTCTTCTCTATCCGGTCTAACTCCTCATTCGTAAAACCTATCCAAAATTTGTCTTTGATTGATTGTATAATATTATTATGTTCAATATTAGATAATATATAAAAATTCTCTTGGTTTAGATTACTTACCAAATTTCTCCTTGTTTGCATACCTGCATTCTTGTTGCCAATGGTTTGAGATTTAGGATGATCTCTTTTAATCTACCTTGAGGGGCCTTTTAAGTCTGATCTCTCCTTAAATTATTCTTCCACATAAACCTTTATAATCTCCTCTTGATAATTTAATTCTAGATTATCTAAAATATTCTTTGACTATGAGTGTGATTTCCTTGTCTCATCAATTTTCACATTGATGATTTCAGCTATCTTATGTAACCTCTTGTTATAAAATCTATAGGTTGAGATCATTAATGAGTATCTTAAACACTTAGTATTCACATTCTTATAATTATCAACAAGAGCCTTTAATGCCTTGAACTTGTCAAGAGATTCTAAATTTTATTTCAATAATGCTACCCAATTCATTCTTGTGTAGTCATCTATGATTAGCATGAAGTAGATATCTCCTTGAATGCTTTTAATTCTTGTAGGCCCATGAAGATTAGTTTTTATTAAATCCAAGGGTCTTGAATTATAATACTATTTGAACTTGAACCTTATTCTATTCTACTTACCATTTTGACAGGGCTTGTAAAGTATGTTTGTATGTTTAGTCATCTTAGACATGTTTTTCATAGATTTCTTAGTGCTTATCTTGACTATATTGTCAAATTTTAGGTGATATAACCTTTTGTGGCATAATAAAATTTCATCCATCTTACTCATAAATCATATATCCTTCTTAATCTCATTCAAGACATATAGATTATTATCATTCCTCTTAGCATTGGTAATTAGCCTTCCTAATTTGGCTTTCCTTAACTCACATCCTCTATCATGAAAGGTTAATGTGTGTACTTGATTGCACATTTGACTTACACTAAGTAGGTTTTGTTTAAAACATTCCACATACAACACATTTTATGTATTATTATTGTCATTGTCCAAACTCAAGATATCCTTGACAAATATATTATCATTTATGTTATCTCCAAACCTCACTATTCCTGTAACACTCTTTTTCAATGAGATGAACTTATTTTCATCTCTTGTGATGTGGCTTGAGAAATGAGTCTCTATATAGTATTTCATCCCTTCATCTTGAATGTGAAAATCATTCTAAGATATCATGGAATCCTCTTAAGTATTATGTTCCTCCTAAGAAAATAGTCCATCTTGACTCTTGGGCTCAATATGATCAGTTCTAACTTGTTTTGGCTTCCATACCAATGTTTGATCCTTCTCATGCACTATAGGAGCTTCACATATCTTGTTAAATTTATAGGGCCTTATAACTCAATTAGAATATAATCTTGTAATGTGTCCCATATTATGAAAATTAGAGAAAATAACACTTTTATACTTACCTCTTGACTGATCACTCATTTTCCTATGGTCCCATGATAACTTATCTCTTATTGCATTGGGAAGATTGATTTATCTTTTCATGTTGGAAATATTGAATTTTTTACACTTCTCATGCTCTTTCTCAAAAAAAATCATCTTATCTATGAGATGCTCATGCTCAACCTTCAAGGAATCTATCTCTATATTCAACTGGTCATACTCAACTTCCTTTGATTTAAACCTTGTATTGACACCTTTTAATTGATCCTTGATATCATTGATAGTCTTATTTTGATGCTTCATATCATAAAGGTAACTTATGATCTCATCTTCAAGGTATACTTTAGATTCTCCTTCTTCACTGTCATAGTAGACTTTTTCATTATACATTTTATCTTCTTCTTGTTGAACACTAGACAGATTATACTTCTTAGGATCACTTTCAAACTGTTAGACTTTATTTAAAGGAATAGGATCTAATACCAATTTTTGGAATAAAAATAATTGAGTAAGTGTGGGGGAGGGGTGAATCAATGTCTTAAAAATATTCATTCAATTACACTTAAGAATACATGAACCATTCATACAGACATGAACATCTAACAAAGCATATGCAATCATATAAGATCATGAAACACATTACATATGTGGGAAAACCTCAAGGAAAATAAAACCAAATATTATAGGCAAATTTACTATATTCCTATTAAAAAAAACCAAATTTTAGTGAAGTACCAACTCCAAATAGAGTACCAACCCTAACTAGTCAAGCACCCACTTAACTAGGCCTTAGAAAGCACCAACCCCCTAGATGACTTAGCACCAACTCAACCACCTAAAAATTTTGATCACCTTTAATTTTTTTTTTTTTACATAACATATTATTATCACATTATTTATATCTTCTCACTCTTTTATCCCTCTTAAACTATCTTCTAGGCTTCTTCACTCTACTAGGTCTCTTAAAGATAGATTAGGTCATATGAACTTGATATTCATCTATAGTATCCATATTATATCTTCATGATAGTTTATCTACAACCATATAATTTTATACAATAACTCCTTCACCTCTCAAAAGTGATATCTCCTTCACTTTCACTCCCTTATTCTCTAATTAATCAATTAGGCCTATTAGCCTTATTCTTATAAAATCATTTAGCTCATACACCTCTTGGTCAACCATACACACTTGCATACTTGAATTACCATAAAAATATGTCTTATAACACATTTAATACATGAATATATAATTAAACTATGTCATCTTCAACTCAAAATACCAAAACCTCTTTTAGGCATTAAGGAGACCTAATTCAATTAGGCCTTAATTAATACATGTTACCCTTTGATCTCCTTGAAACAATTTAAACCTCAAAAAATGGTGGTGAAACTTCATATAAAACTTAAATATACCCCAAATAATCTCATCTTAGGTCCATGACACTTTATATCTCCAATCACCACTTGAAGCACACCATTAGTACTGTTCACATTAGGTCTTCACACACATAGAAAGGTCTGTCTTGAACAATTAAAGATAACTAATTATTTATAAACCAAAAAATGAAAATAAATCATATACATATAACCTCAAAGACCTAAAAAAATTCTTAAATTTCATTAGACTTCATCACATAGGCCATAGAGCCTCAAAACCACCTATGCAACTTACTCACTCATAACTGCTAGGTTTCCTCAAAGACCAATCCTAGTGACTCAGACCTCCAACACCTATATAGACATATTAAATGACTTATAATGAATTTATATTATATTATAAAATAATTATATCATTCTTAGATAGATACATTCAAAATGAAAATATTAGTCTTGTAGACCAAACTCTTGACCTTATATCTCGTTGTCTCATTTGAACTGAACAAATCAACTTGTGAGAAACTTTTTCACTATATTTATTAACCTCAAAAACTTATTCAAATAATTAATAGGACATAACATTCCAAAAAAACATCTCCATGCACTTTTTTTCATCACTCTATTAGGATAACACATTCCTAATCATATTCTCACTATTGCCTGGGTTTTTCATTATTTCCATCATTAGGCCTATTAGTGACTAGTTAACTTGGACGACTAATTTAAAATAAATGAGGGATAGAAACTATCTATAAACCTTAATGGACATGAAATATGAGTCTAAATCTTCATCCTCCATCCACTTTCATACTTTTATTGGTTAATTCTAACTACCACAATAAACATATGATAAATTAGCACTTCCTTGTAGGGTATACTCACACATCTGAGAACTCAAGCATACCTGTAGGCACCTGGGAGAATTGAATAAAATATAAAATATATTTCCTAACCATAATAATCCATTATAGGAACTTTTGAACAACATTAGGTCCTTATTAGGATTTTAAAAGGGCTTAAACCTATTTCCATTCTTAATAATCATTCATAAAGAATAGCCCCTCAATCTAAAATCAAAAGCCTAGAATTTTGATCTATGAACCTTCCCCATCTACCATTAATATATTAGGTTCCCATGTAAAGGTCTTATGAGGTAATTAGCATAATAAAATCATTATTAGGTTGAGAACCCTTCATTTTATGCACTCAAGAGACCTAAAAACACTATTTCTTGCCTTAACCTTCAAACTTTGACCTAAACATTTATGACTACATTTAGGATAACCTATCAAACATATAAAAAATCTCACCTTTTCATCCTTGCCTTGGAAAATGAACCTCATTCCTCATTATTACATGATCTCACCACCTTATTTTCTACACCTGAGTCTTCACACCTCATTAGGCCTTGAACTAACCTTCAAGCCTCTTTTCAAGCTCTCAATACTTCACTCACATTCTCACATAATATCAAACATCCTTATACAACCTTAACTCACCATGAAACCAAGCTTATTCCTTTAAATAAGGTCTCTTTATACCATAAGTAAGCTTCATAAGACACATTTTACTCAAAGACACTTGATATCAATCTTCTTATGAGAATATCCATCTCACCAGGCCTCCATGCCTCTTCATGCACAAGAATAGGCATACTATGCACATACCTTCTCAAGACACTACTAGGCTCAAAAACTTGAAAGTTTTGACAAGGAAATTCCATTCTAACCTTCACGTCACTCATGTAGACATGATAATGTATACCAATCATATCTTACACTCTTAGAATCACTGCAACACTAATCAATATTATCTTCTCATATGTATACTATTAAATGACCTCATTAATACCTATGACCTCATGACCATGCCAACTGACCTTCAAAAAATAAAATCAATGCTATCAATAATAATGATGTAAACCTTCTTAAGAACCTTTAACATCAATGATAGAATCAATTCTAAAGCTAAACAATAGGAACAATGCTCAGCAATATCCCCCTTTGTTATTAATGGAAAAACATACTACAAATTATCATTCTCATCTCCCCTATTCTATGATTTCTCCCCTTTTGACATAAATGACAAAGTTATGTTTAAAACTCCTTGGATCACACTCCTTATAACCAAAATACTTAACAGACATGACTATGATTTTATGCATCATAATACAAACATGCTCCCCTATCTCCATGTATACCTTCTTGGAATAACTCACCTACTCTTAAAGATAATGAACAACCTAATTAGCTACCCCTAATTACTTGGTTTATTTAATTATTTCTAGGGTTATGAATTACACATAATTCCTATCTTAGGTGTTCAAATTTTACCTTTGGAAGTGGTTTGGTCAAAATGTTTGCAATCTTATCCTGTGTAGAAACATATTCAAGTATGACACTTTATTCACTTGTCTAATCTCTTATAAAGTGATACCTAATGAGAATGTGATTAGTTCTTGAGTGCATGATAGGGTTCTTTGAGATGCTTATATAAGTTGTATTATCATAATAGATAGGTCTAGGACCATCATACTCTACCTTGTAGCATTTCAGGTTCTACCTAATCCATAGAACCTAAGTGCAACATTAAGCTACTATAATGTACTCAAACTCACAAGTGGATAATGTTATTTATGGTTGCTTCTTGATTATCCATGAAACTAGGCACCCACCTAATAATAAATCTCCTTTAGTAGTACTCCTATCATATAGACTCCCTAACCAGTCTACAACTGTATAGGTTATTAAATTGAACTCCTTGCTTCTTGGATACCACAATGCATACTCCATAGTCCCCTTGAGATACCTAAGTATCCTTTTGACTACTTATAAATTATTTTCCTTTAGATATGTGTGAAACCTTCCCATAAGACATACTACTTGCATGATGTTAGGTCTAGAGGCAATGGTGTATAGAAAAGTTCCAATAATAAACCTATATGACATGTAATTGACATTTGGAGACTCATCTTCCTTGCTCAAATTACACCCTATGATCATAGGTGTACTAACTGCCTTAAAATATTCCATCTCAAACTTATTCAATATCTCTCTTATGTACTTGGTTTATGAAATGAATATACCTTTTTTAGATTTAGTGATTTGTAACCCAAGAAATAATGATAGTTATCCCAATATGGACATCTCAAACTCTTTCTTCATCACCTCTATAAATCCCTAGGTCATGTTCTCATCATTTCCACCAAAGATGTTGGCATTCACATAAAAAAATACTATCAACTGATGATCATCTTTTGAATTTATGTATAGATTATTATTTAAAACTCTTATTTAGAATCCTTGATCCAACAGATACCTATCCAACATGGCATACCAAGATCTAGGAGATTTAAACCATAAAGAGCCTCTTTAAATCTACAAACATAGTCCTTGTCACCTAATAGTTATAACCCCTCAGGTTTCTCTATGTACAACTCCTTATCTAAATTCCCATTCAAAAAGGTAGATTTGACATCCAACTAGTATACCTTAAACCCTTTGAATCTTGATTATGCTAGAAATAATTTTATGGCCTCCAATATTTCTACTGGTGCAAAAGTCTACTCAAATTGTACCCCTTAAAAGTGTTCATATTCATTGCATAAAAATTAAGCCTTGTTCCTAGTGACTTCTCCATATTCAATCAACTTATTTCTAAACACAAATTTTGTGTGACTAATATTATTATCTTTAGGAAAATGAACTAGTTCCAAAATCTCATTCTTCTCTATTCAATCCAAATCCCCATTTATATAACCTATCCAAAATTTGTCTTTGCTTGCTTCTATAATATTATTAAGTTCAATCTTAGATAATAGATCAATATTATCTTTATTTATATTACTTACCTGTCTTCTCCTTGTTTACATACATACATTATTTTTGCTAATTATTTGAGATTCATGATGATCTCTTTGAATCTACCTTGAGGGGCCTTTTGAGTCATGTCTCTCTTCCACTTCTTCTTCCTCATTAACCTTTATAGTCTCCTCTTCATTCTTGAAGTCCACATTATCTAAAGTATCCTTTTGTTGTGAGTGTGATTTCCTTATTTCATCAATATTCACATTGGTGATTTTTCCTATCTTTTATAACCTCTTGTTATAACATCTATAGACTGAGCTAATTGATGAGTATCCTAAGA